>PVHY01003922.1:0-100726 GCA_004024945.1 Uropsilus gracilis
GTAAATGAATGGTTTTTAATTATTCAAGAACTCAAGCTTACTTTAGCATTTGAATTCTAAAATCATTCTTGAAAAAGGTTATTGTTATTGAGTACTGTATGTTTCAAGTATATTTCTCCACTATATTTGTTATCAAATTTAAGTGTGGTCCTTGAATGATTATTGAAAGAGGCAGTCCCATTTTTTAGTAATGGAGTTCTTAGATACCTTCTTCCCATTCTAGATTCAAGAGGAGCCTCAAGAAGAGGCTTGAATGAACACATTGTTAATCTTAGAGCAAGGCTAGGGAAATAACTAGTATTCTTTTTACTTTCTGCAAAGTCATTTAACCAGTGACTGCACCCCTGTATCAAATACATCCTTCCTCATGGTTACCAGTGGTAAAGGAGAAGGAGAAGAAAAAGAGAGAGAAAGAACAATGTGGCGACCTATGGTGGCACTGGAGCTTTGGTGGTGGGCGAGTAAAGTGTGATACTGTACTCTTGAAATTACATAGTTATGAAAATGATAGCAAAATCTTTTAAGAATTATATTCTTCTTCAGAAATTCAGTGGTGAATAATGAAAATACAATTGAGTTGGGAAAATGTTAATATTTATGATATTGAAGTGAGATAACCATATGACTAGAAAATATTTATTTGAGTTCTCTGATATTGAGAAGCAGCTCAAGGAATTTATTGAAACGCTATAAAGAAGAGTCAGAAAGGAAGAAGAATTCAAAGCAGTCTATCTTGGATACTTCTCTGGAGTGAGGTCAGAAATTATCCTTTTGAAACTACTTTATTCAAATGCTGAAGGGTAGAATCCAGAAGGTCTTTTAGCTGGGTGTGGGTGGCTTTAAAGAAGCTCAGTTCAGATCTAGGCCAAAAGGGGGAAGAACTAAAATGCTAGTGAAGAAGAACATTCATGGATTCTAGGGGTCGAGAAAGAAAGAACCCAGCCTAGTGAGGATCCCTTAAGAGTTGATCCCTTGTTTCAAGTGAAACAAGTTACATAGGAGATGGAACTAGAAACTACCATAAAAGCTTTATGGATAGCCTTCTCTGTTCCCAGTTAAAGTAAGAGTCATGGCAGAAACTGCAACTGTCTTTGTGCGTATAGTTAAGTCTCAAAAAGCTCTGGGAACTGTGGTGAAATGTTTTGCACTCTAAACAGCTGCATGTGATGAAAGGCATTTAATTGTATTCCCTTGAGTGGAGGCATTGAACACAATCCCTCATGGGAAAGGGAGGTCCTATTCAGTGCCCATACTGGAGACCAGCTCTATTACGCAATCTGGATTAGGTAAGAGGTGTTTTATTTTCCCCCCAATGGTGATTAGCTGCATTTCCCTTGCAAAATATTATATATATATATATATAATATATATACATATATAATGGCATATATATATATTCACAAAAGGAGTATGCCATTAGATTGTCCTTGCCATTCTTACTATTCACTAAAATGAATCAAAACATCCCAGTTTTTCTTGTAGTCCAAAATTGTGCAGAGTAGTATTAGTCTGTTTATCAGAGTCTGTTGTTAAATCTTTGAAACTGTTATAGAAGAGGCTTCTTCAAGAACTAGTGCAGCTTTAGTCGTTCTCCTAAAATATCTGAACATTTTAGGTCTGTGATTTCATTCAACTTTGTAAAAACCTACCAAGAGCTTTTTTCTAATCAGCACAAAATTCTAATCAAATTTTGTAACTTGCAGCCTAAAGAGATACTGTTTTGTAGATGATTTTTTTCCCTCCTGATACATGTTTTTTCCTGAGTAGTTTGTGGTATCAGAAGATACCTCATTTTAAAAAGAAAAGAGCATTTTAAATGAAATTGTTAAAAGGACATCTTAGAAAGCTGCCTGTGAGAGTTAAATGTCCCCTTTCTTGCTTGGTTTTAGTTTATTCTATCTATTTACACACACATGAACACACATGTACACAGCCACTGTAGACCATGCCCTTATAAGGCATGTGTACCCACAGGTACAAGTATATCTACACGTATACCATTTTATATGGTAGGAATGTAGCATGTGCCTAAATCAAACTGATAATACTTCTAAAGTCATTCAGACAGCTTCCCTCTCATACCTCCATAAAATCAGCATTGGAAAACTGCTTTTTCAATTCACATGTTTACATATCAAGAGACTAGGGCACCTTGGACAGCTACTATAAAATTGAATCAACAAAGAATTTTGTAGGATGGCGTATCTAGAGGTCAAAATGGTCCAAAATGGTCCAAAACTGTGACATCAGAACCTCTGAAGCTCCATTGTTTTGCTCTTCTGCAGTGTCCTGATTATTTCTTTACTACTCTTTCTAGAGATTTACCCAGATTCCACTTTTGCATTCTAGAATGATCAACTGGAAGATTTAACAAAACTAACAAAACTAACTTTTCAGATAGGTCATCATAGACTGGATTTAAAAAATAATTATCTGGGACAATGAATTCCAAATATCTTTCATACTTCAGAGGTAACCTGGAATAAAACTCTACTCAACACACAAGAAACAAAAAAAAATTCCAATCATTCATGACTAATTAAACTTCCCAGTAAGGACTGTAGGCCCTTTTTGAGAAATAGTTCACGACCTGGCTTATCAGAAGAACTCGAATCTGGGGAGGTAGCCAAAGGAAAAAGTCCTCCCACACAAGTCAGTAAAGATGTAGGGTTTTCATTGTGTGATCTCCTTTTTTAAGTAGCTGGGAGTGGGGGGAAGCTAGCAATAAAAAGAGGTAAATAAAAGAAGGAAATTTAATTGTGGTGCAATTTAAGCCGCTAATGATAGTTCTGAAAAACCAGGAAAGATTATTTGGTGAAAGCTCATTCAAAAACAATGTTAAATAGCCAAACCATTATAAATTAGATTCAACTCAAAGTAACTAAAAAGAGTCTTCTCATTGATTTTTCAATTTTAACAGCAAATAGGATTGTGTAAGCATGCCAGAGCAATAGTTTTCAATAAACTAAGCTATCACAGATGGCTAATACCCCAATAGTCTATCAAAATATCACTCAATTAGGAAAAGAACTTGAGCTACCCAGTTGTCATTTATAAAAACCTAGCTACCAACTAATATTAGGGTCCTAATAGTGATATTTTTTTAAATTTGGGGAAAAACCTATCCACACTATTGGATAGGTTAGATAGGTTATACTATCCAAGTCAGGAGTAGACAGAATTACATAGCACCAAAAATATGAATCTATTAGAAAATGATTTTCCTGCCAGGCGTGGTGGCGTGTACCTGTTGTCCAAGTGCTAGGAGGCGAGAGGCTTGAGATCACTTGAGTTTGTGGGTTTGAGACTACCCCAAGCAACAAAGCAAGACCAGGTCTTCAATCATCTAAGGAAAAAGCAAAAAATGCAGTCAACACCTTAGGACCAGGATTGTATTCATATATTTGCAGAAAATAAAGCTAATTAGAGCAAAAAGTTGAGCCAAACTTTTCCTTTCTAAGAATGCCCTCTTACCCTGGAGAGCAGGAGTAGTTGTAAGAGGAATGAGAGGCAGAAAGAAAGAAATGTGGAACAGAATGGGAGGGAGATAAAAAATAGAGTAAAACACAAGAGTAGAGAACAATGAACAATTCTAAAACTATACTAATTTAAAATAAGTTCTACTGAAGAATCTCATAAAATAACACTATAGCACTATATTCACTCACTTTTACATAATACATATATGTGTTAATGCATATTTTCCTGAAAAGACTAATGCAGGAAAAAGGAAAGATGGCACCTAAATAAATAAATTAGTGTTGACATGGGAGGGAGTGATCTGGGAGGGAAGGTGTGGGTGATCCCCGAGGAATACAAAGATGTGAGAAATATATATATATATAGAAATATACATATGAGAACTATATATATAGTAAAGAAAAAGAAAAATTAAAAATTAAATTAAATTAAAAAATAAAATAAATTAGTCTTGCTATTTTTATAAAATTGGTTAGGGGAAGCTGAAGTTTGGGATTCACTTGTGTAATATGTTTTTGAGAATCTCTTAAATGCTGTGTGTACTACAGCAGTGCTTCTTAATTAACATACAGATACTCAGGGTTCCTATGAAAATGAAAATCCTGATTCAGTCATTTGGACTTAAAGATTCCACATTCCTAATAAGCCCCCAGATTTTGTTGATGTATATAGAGTCTATCTTTCAGTAGCTGATAATTTGTGCTTCCCATCAAGAAGCTGATAATGCTGAATACTGTCCATTCTCTATTTTCTGCTGTTAGAAAAATGTGGCACAATTTGGATAGTATTAGATTATATGTGCTCTATATGTTTTAAAAAAAGATTTTTCTTGATAAAGGATAGAATTGGGCTTTCAGAGGTGAACTTGAAGTAGTAGATACAGATGGTGAAGTATAATGACACATTCCTAAAATATATATAGTTATAAATAAATGTTACTTTAATAATTATTTTTAAAGATATTTTTCTCATCCAGTTCATCAGATTCTTCAATATAAATCCCATTGTAACAGCCACAGTTATAATACACCTTGCTTACTAATTAATAGAACTTGCTCCTTAGTGTTTTTGTGCTCAGAGACTCAGAAGGACTCAGAAAGTAGTCCTTGGCAGCAAAAAGTGCTGCAAACCTCATGAACTGAAGCAGAAGACAAAGGTTCCCATGCAGGTCTTCCCTTAAATATCTGTGTTAAATCACACCCTGGGCCCTGGTTTTCTCAGCTGTTAAGATTAACAATTGTCCTTTCCAACTCTTATTCAGAATAACTTTAAAAGAATGAAAGAGAGAGAAGTAGAGTTCATTTTGTCTGTTACAAACCTTGAAGTTGTGGTAATTACATGATTTTGATTGCTATATGCCTGGCATTTAAAGTATTTCTATTGATAGGGCTTTATTGCCTTTTAGATGGCATTTCTATCAGGAAAACATACCAGAGCAAGTTAAAATCTGTCTTGGGAAGAATGCAGGTGCATTCTGTGATTATAAAAGCATTAATGACTCAGAAACAAAAACCCAGACAGTTCTAATGACCTGAAGCTTTATTGACAAAACAGTTCGCACCTAGTCCTGGCTGTTTGCTAAAAGTCTGGACTAAATCACTGAAGCTTTAAAAGCAAGATCACTACAGTCTTTTCCCCAGGCACTGACATGGGTAATTATTGTGGTTCATGCCACAACTTAGGACTCCATTTCAATCTAGCTTGAAAAGGAGTGATTTTTATTTTGGTGCACAGTAAATATAACTTTTTCATGCATTAATATAAACACCTTTAAATGATAAAGATGTCAACAGTGAATGTTACTGTTTTGAATTAAGAACCCTGCTTTTCTGAGAGTTCTGAGTGCCTTTCAGCAAAGAGCAATCTGTTTAAAACCTACAAGTTTATTCATTTCACATTTGGGGAGTTTTTTAGCCTCATGCTCAAATCAGGCTTACAACCAAAGTAATCAGTTTTACCTGAGCTTATGTATCACTGTTCATCACATGAAAACCAAAAGGACATCTATGTGCTAGTAATCTGTTGCTGTGTAGCAAATTATCCCCAAACTTCAGGGTTTTAAAATAACAAACATTTATTATCTCATGTTTCTCTGGGTCAGAAATCAAGGTGGGGCTTAGCTAGGCCTGAGGGCTTACCTGCCTTCAGGCTTGGTTGAGAAGGTTCTACCTGCTTCACTCAATAGTGGTTACAGGCAGGATTTGACACTCTGCCTTCCTGTCTTCTTCATAAATTCTTCCTTCAATTCCTTGCCACATACACCTCTATATAGGACATCTCACAACCTGAGGGCTTTTATCAGCTTAAGTAAAGGAAGGGGCAGAGAGAGTGTCAGCCAAAGAAAGTGCTGATAAGAATGAAGTCACAGTGGTTTGTGACTCAATCACTCAAGTAACAACCCATGTCTTTTGCCTTGTCTTTGTTCATTCATGAAGAAAAAGTGCAAGGATCCAGTTCACACTGAAAGGCATAATGGTGGCCAAGAGTCTGGGACCAGGTGGAGCCATGTCAGAAACTGCTTACCACATCTGTGATTAAAATTCTCTCTGAATAAGATCCAACCAAACCTTTAGGGTTAAATGAAGAATTTTAAATGGTTTTAAAAAACAAAATGGTAAGAAGCAAAACATACCCACCTCCCCAGCAGTGCAGGAGACTGGATGACTCACTCAGCACCTGATGGGTGTGGCTGAAATAGGCAAAGCACTATGAACGAGAAGAAACTCACTACTTCTGAAACTCCTTTTTTAATTAAACTTTTTTATTTTCTTATATCATTGTTCAGTTGATGTCTCTCCTCAGGTGTAGTCTCCATAAATCTCCCATCACCTTAGAACCCATGAACCATCACCATAGCACCCCATGTTCTCCCCATTCTCCCCTCCTCTGTCTAAAATGCCTTGAAAGGGAACATACCTGTTCTCTTTGTCATGAACTTGAGACTTCTAAAATGCTCAGTCTCCGAAACCAATCCTTAATAGTTATGACTATGTGCTTTGATTTTAAAGCATTTTTAAATTAAAATCCTCCTTTACTGTCTGCAAATAAACAATATCCAGGAACATAAACTTGATGAGTCAAACACAGAAATTCTCTTTAATTTTTTCAATTAACAGGTACCCACATGCCTGTTACATAAAAGAAATTTAATAAGCAGTGTCTTGCTTCCTGTTCATTTTTTCCGAGTCATTCATGTTATTTGTTGTCTGTTAAGGAATCATGGAAAATGTTCTCCTCTACCGTAGAAACCTGTTTGTTTTGGTCACACTTTTCTTCCTATAGCCTATTCAAAAGCATGCTTCTAGAATCATCATTTTCATGTGTAAATTTGTTTACATTTTCTCTTTTGCCTCAGAAGTCTAGTAGGAGACATGCAGAATATAACCTAAAGTTACAATAAATAAGTTGAAAAGGAGTAAAGGATTCAGAATCCATAAAATCTAATATGAACTCTTGGGATTCTGAGACATACATATCGTGATAAGCAGTAATGAGGTAGAGTAACACTCTAAGGGGAAGAAAAACGAAGATTAGTCAGTAAAAACAGAAAAATCAGTGAAGATGAAAACCAAGAAATTAAACAATGTCTGAGATGATCTATAAAATGAGATGGTAACATGTAGGGAAAGCACCTTTCACACCCAGTGTCCCCTAGAGGAATATTCTAGTAGCCAGGTTGTGAATTAACCAAGAAGTGAAAAACAGAGAAAAGACAAATGGAACTCTTAAAAGGAATAAGTAAAATTCAAGGAGTTTTTTTTCTTAAAGATAATGGAAAAGAGTCAAATGTTCTTAGATTGCTTTGTAAAGCACATAGTACAGTTTTGTATGTTGTGCGTACAACATACAAACTTACATCAAACTTACAACATACATCCTTAGTTCAGTATCCCTTGGAATTATTTTCCATATTTGCTCAAAGTGTCTCTGATGTCAAGAAAAACCTCTCTGGGCTGGTCTGAGTGGATACTAGGACACATGGGTACCTGGACAGTCAGGTTAACGTTATTCTCTGGCTAATCAAGAGAGAGAGAGAGAGAGAGAGTGCTGGGGCATGGGGGGGGCGGGGTTCAGGGATACCGGTCATTTCTAGTTCTCTTTACTATGAAATACAGAGGGAACAAAACATTATGTTCATAAAATTTCCTCATACTCAACCCTGTATTTGCTAATATTTTCTCTTGACATAAGTAGCCTCTAAATTTTTCTTTCCTCATCACTAACTCATCACTAAGTAACATCACTAAGTGACAGTTTAAGGATTATCCTTTCTGCCACTTAGCATGAAACACAACTCCAAATCAGTTTGTTATAGGTTTCTGAACTTAACCACATAGCTCACAACTGAGTGGATAATCAATCATTCTCTGACTAAATCCATCTGGAACAAATTTGTAGAAGTAGCCATGTAGGCTCTCTTTTGAGAGAGAAAAAAAATTAAAACTGAAACCAGAGTAGATCTTTTCAAAGGTTCAGAAGAAAAAAGTATAAAATTTAGCAATGATTTTTCCCTCACTACCTCAGACATGCTCCCTGGGTAAGAGAGGTTGTGTCCTGAGACCATCTCATTTAATCCTTCAGAAAGTAAGTAGGTCCTTGAATATTCTGGTGAAGAGGCTCCTCAAAGAATGTCATGATTCCTCTTGGGCAGGATGGTGGGGGGACACTGTGTTGGTTGGGCAGGATGGTAGGGGGACCATGTTGTCACCAGAACCTTATGCTGCTCTTTAGTTCTCAAACGTTCTCAACTGAGAGATTATGGAATCCAATGAGCCTGTTTCTGGACAAGCTTGTTGGACCTTCTACTTTTTCTGAAAATGTAAGCAGTCAAAGAAAATCCAAATATCAAGAGCTTTGACTTTTAAGAACTCCATCTGTTTCCCTTGCTAGACCTCAAATTATTAGTATGAACTTTGAATATATTATTTTACACATACCCTGAAATCTGCACGGTCATGCTTTCATGTACGTAGTCATGAATTTATTCATGTGTTCAGTTTGTAAGTGATCAAGTTGTAATAAATGCCTTCATACACCACCTTTATTGCAAGAACTCTTCAATGTCTCTGTAGAAGTAGAATAAGGTCAGATTTCTGAAAATTAAATGATATTTATGATTCCACTTAACAAATCAAGTGACCAATACCCTAAAAGCAAACCTCAGTCCTACAGAGTCAGTAGCAAGTAGGGGTTGCTTGCCAGTGGAAAGTCCAGAAAAGGGATGGGTCAGTACAATCAGAGGTCAGTGAGGACTTGTGAGGCAGAGGGTGTGATGTAGGCCATGAGAGGTGCACCAAATGTGAATAAAGCTGAGAAGAGATTGAGCACACACTGTGCTGCATAGATGCCCTGAATTCAGAACAAGGTGGCAGCATAGTCACTGTTGGAAGTGACACTGTTGGAAGCTGATCACTGTGAAAGCAACAGGAAACAAGATGGTAAAAGTCATTGAAAGACAGTTTTTGTAGAACCCTGAGTTTTTTGGCTAAGTTACTTAGATTTAGTACTGCTATAACTAGTGAAAGATTTTGAACAAAGAGTGACATAATGAAAACACTATGTCCATATAGTTGTAGGATGAGAAAGAAAAACAAATGTACACATGTGGTCAAATGTGTGAAATCATCTAATTGGAGCAGAGTAAGGGATAAGGTAGAGAGGGCCTAAGTCAGTCTGATTTATTGAAAAGTGAGTTCCTCAAGAAAGAATTGTTTTGCTTTCAGT
Source organism: Uropsilus gracilis (assembly GCA_004024945.1). NCBI lineage: Eukaryota > Metazoa > Chordata > Mammalia > Eulipotyphla > Talpidae > Uropsilus > Uropsilus gracilis. The sequence goes on from PVHY01003922.1 coordinate 9,205, forward strand.
TGGATAAACAGTAGCAATGCTATTAAGAGGCATGAAAAGAGAATTTTTCATTTCAAGAACTATTTAGGAGATAATAGTCATTTGTAAAACGCTATTTCTCACACAATGAAATACAGTGGTAGACTACAGATGCCTTGATGGGAGTGCACTATGGTAATAACACTTGAAGAAGGGGGTCCTATTCTCCCAAAATACAAACAACATTGTAAACCAGCATTAACTCAATTAAAAAAATAAATAACTTTTTCACTGGCAAATTCATTATTTTTGCATAGAGGTGCTTCCTGAGATGAAAATGTGATTCTAAAAAGTTCTACTCTATGTAGGATTTATAATTTATAATCTATATATTAAAAATGTAATGTTTAGCTTTATATTTACTCATCAGTATTGTGAAGATAAACATAAAATTTCAAATTAATAAAATTTTGGTGTAATTTTAGCTCCCACACTCCATAAAATAACCAATTAAATAGGCACTTAAAGGATCTTCTGAACAATCAACCTTTTTGAGGCCTGTGCCCACATCCATTAAACTGTAGACTGGTCATTCGTTATAATATATGGTTGATGGAATATGGAGCAAGTCTCCAACCACAAACTATATCTAAACATAGACCTGTAGCAACAGCTGCACTTACTGATATATTTAAAACTGTGATGCTGCAGATGCAATGCACACACTCTAAGCAGTCATACCCTGATTATGGCAAGGTTCTTACTCTTACCAAAAATTGTGACAAGGCGATTATCAGCAACCTATTCTCCTCTGTAAGTTTCCTACTATCCATTTGGCAAATAAGCATGAATTAAGCAGTCATTTGGTCAAAAATAGAGAAAAGCACAATTTCCCCCAATATATCTAGGGAAAAAGTATTTTCCAGTTAAAAATATCTTTGTTTAAAAATGAGATTTTAAGTGGGGTACAAACTAGAAAATGAAAATTTGGGAGTTGGGGTGAGGCTGGACCATTAAGTGAATAAAGTGAAAGTATAAATGTATATTTAATTAGAACAATCTAATGGAATTTTAATTTAATCTCATTTTCATTTTAATGGATTTAGAGCTCATTTCACTAAGTGTTGACACTTTTTTCTAAAGACTTACAGTTATAATTTTGCAAAGATAAAAGCACCCCATTTGTTTACTTATTGATGTATTTAAGTTTCCATCTGGGAACACCTTTATAAACAATAGTCATGCCCGTGCTTTTTCTTCTCAAGAATGGAAGATCCACTGGAGATGATGTATCATTGTCTGGATCTCCTTTAATTTTACATTGAATTTGGAAATAATAAAATGGAGAAAGAAGTTACCATATTTGCTTTGTTACATATCGTTTGGGAATAGCACAAGACCATCTGTAAGTAGATAGCGTATCTTATTGTTTGGGGATAGCACAAGACCATCTGTAAGTAGACAAGGTATCTTGTAGCTAGATCCTTAAATATAATTTCAAAGTGTGGGATTACTTGACAAGCCTGAGTTGAGTAACTGCTCTATGCAAACCACTGTAGCTGGCGAGTATGTGAAGATTAAAGATTATATTGTCTGCCTTCAAGAAGCTCATAGTCTATGAGGAAGTAGACAGTAATTACACTGTGGCATTTTTAGTCTTATTTTAGACACTTCCCAAAAATTGTTACACCAGGCCTTCATCTTACAGAAGTTACAGAAGTCAACCTTTGGTGAGTTGAGACAAGGGAAGGAGGGAAAAAATTCAATGTAGAGGGATCAGCATTTGTTAAAGTTGCTTGCTCTGTGTAATTCAGTACGCAGTACATAAAGGTAGGCAAGGAGGATTGGGTTAAAACTGGATTTCCTCCGAAAGGTAGTGAGAAGTGACATAATCTATTTCTCTGAGGTAAGTCAAAGAGACTCTATACCAATTTGAAACACATTTATGCAAATCAAAATGAAGTCTGCCTCTTAGCTCATGGAGGTAAACATATCTTTTGCTTTTAAAACTTATTTCAGAGTTCTAAATTTATTAATTCAATTAGATATTTTTAGTAACTAATTAGATTCCATTCTATTCTGTTTATAGCAGTGTTACAAATGTAAAGTAAGTATAGATTTCATTCTAAAAATATCACAGCTCTGTCTATAAGCTTAAATTTTTACCAAATATAGTAGAGTAGTGAAAGTATCTCAGCTTAAAGAAAAACTGAAAAAGTCAAGTCCACCCTTTAAAAGTCCCTCAACATTTAGTATATTGTTTTAGGCCATTATAACTTTATCCATAAAGTAAAATAAGTAACTCTTAAAGGAGTTTTACTACTTGGGGTTGTTCCATCCTAAATTTTGTCTTAAAATTTATTGAAAGACTAGTTTAAAAGTAAAACTAACTCAATTCTTGCAGAAACTACAAACAGTTAACATATTCACCTTATTTTGGTATAGCATCTCCATACTCAGTTTAAAAAAAAAACAAAAAACACTGTAGTGGTGACAATGCAATTATATAAGTACTATGAAAGCATTGAGTGTTACTTACCTTAAGTGTTTTGCTGATTTATAATATAAATCTAATGGGAACTCAACTGGTACCTCCAAAAAAATTGCAGAGGTCACTGATATGTGCCAAGCATTATCCAGCTGCTGGTTTCCTATTAGAGAATGCCACAATCCATTAATTAGGGCTAAATTTTTTTAAGCTCCTGAGCCAGACAAAGTGCAGGGACAACCCTTCCTCCTCCAGACAGCTCAAGCTAAGTAGGAGGTCAGGAGCTGCCATTCTAGGACCTGGCCAAGGCAGCTGTTTTTCCAAAGGTAGCAATTTTGCTGCTACTTCTCTTGTTTAACAAGGGCAATTTGTGGATACCCCCTGTCCCAAAGGTCAAGTGAACAAACTATATAGTGCTCACTGTTGGTGGGAATGTAAACTGGTCCAATCACTCTGGAAAACTGTGTGGAGGAACCTCAAACTAATGAAAATGTAACTACCATATGACCAGCAATTGCTCTTTTGGGAATCTACCCAAAGGAGACCTCAATACTTATACAAAGAAACACCTGTACTCAGATATTTATTGTAGCACTATTTATAATTGCAAGGACTTGGAAACAACCCAAATGTCCCAAAATGGATGAATAGGTGAAAAAGATATTGTATATATACACAATGGAATATTACTCATCAATTAAAAATGAAAAATTTGATGAATTTGAGATAACATGGATGGACCTTGAAGATATCATATTAGCAGAAACAAATCAGAAAGGACAAGACAAACCAAGTGGTTTCACTAATATATGGAATATAGGAAAAACAAGAAAAAGGCCAGGAAGAAAAGTCAAAACAAGCTAACAATCAAACTAAAGTACACGACTTGGGGGGGAGGGGGAAGATGAATGGGAACGTTCAGTCAGGGAGAAGAGGCGGTGGGTGAACCCTGGGGAATACAAAGATGTGAAATATATATATATATATTTTTTTTTAAACTATATAGTAATCATACATTGGCCATAGGAACTGGGAAGGAAGCATAAAGAAGGTAGGCATGAGCTGGACATTAAGAGAGAACACCCTGCTGAAGTAGATGGTTTAGAGAAAGACTAACTGACAAAGGCAGACAAGTGACAACTAGTGTGTTACACATGGCATGGTAAGATGTAAAGGGTCTTTTAAGATGTTGGTGATTACTTGGAATTGACTAGTTTTTATACAGAACCAACTGTTAATTTACAGTAAAGTTCAGAGCAATTATGCAGGTCTCTGTTTCCTCAAAATCTGTGTGCACAGTACAAGCAGGCACTGGAGCTCTGGGGGCTGGACAGCAGCCCGATATCACTGAGAAGGTGTGAGGAGACATCCAGCTGCACTCCTGAAGGGTGGACTGCGAAGTCGAGGGCTGAGCCAGGGAAACAACACTCACAAGCCACTTCTAAAGATTCAGGGTCCAAGGCCTTCAGACTGGTAAAATAGTCACCACACAACCTTGGAAATGTAGTCATTAAATTCTCAAGAGGTAAGTCTGATTAATGTGAAACTGAGAAAGGGCAAATGCAAAATTGAATATTTAAATTGGAGGCAGTAGGAAATGTGAATAGAGAATGTTAGGGGTAGAAAGACAACAGAGAAAGAAGTCAGCCTCACCCCCTGCTGATTTATCACACTGTCATCAGTGTTTTTCCTCAGGCTTTAAATTCTTTCACTTTCCCTGTTAATTCTCTCTGCTACATCCTTAATATGGGAACAAGAGGTTATAATTTACACACATATAATTTACCTGTGACTATAATGAAAGCATTTTGAGGCAATCAGTTGGTGTTGAAAGAAACCAAAATTAAGTTTTCAAAAGAGTGTTTTTCTACAATGTCGTGGTTTTACGGTATTACTAGCATTGCATTTAAAAAACAAAAATTGATGCCAAATCCAACCCACCTGTGTGATGTGACTGAATGAGTGCTTCATTAGCAACCTTTCTGCTTTGTGGAGTTTCCTCAGAACTGCTGTTTGAGAACTCAAGTATTCTTTGTTTTCATCTTAAAGTATTACTCTGAGCCTTGCCCTCAGGAACAAGTAACCAGCAATATTCTGACTTTACCTGAAGTTATTTTCATTACATTTGGAATTTGTAAATACCCATATGTTCTCTAGTTCTCATTTATAATATCACTTTGCCTTGCAACATAAGGACCATAATGCTCTTGACATGGTTCATGTGATAAAGTTCCTCTTAAATTTTATATTTTCATAGTTCTTTTAATAGCTTAGACCATGTTCACACAAAAATTCTCTCGTGAGTTACATATTGGTACTAATTCAAGCTCTAGTTAAAAGTGCATTTGCCAAGTAGTCTCGAAACATTAATACTCCGTTGCCAAGAAGGAGTTTCACAGTCATCAACTCTCATATCATTTATTTGTATCAAATAATATGAAATGCAAAATTTGCTAGGTTTGTTTCGTTCTACCAGATTGCTTCTGTTTGAATGCTTGTAATTTCCCTAAGGAGAAATAAGTTTTAGAAAGAAATGCTGAATTTGCTTATTCTAGTATCCATTCATCTGAAATATGCCAAATGCAAGGAAGTTCAGAGCTAAGGTATTCCTCTTGATAGGATTGTTTCAATCTTGACAGGCCACATTCAACTAAGGAAACAAAGATGGAAGGTGTAATTATAGTGTATAGAAAATTATAGCAAATGCCTTGACTTTCTATAGCTTTCTTCCTTCCAACTGTATGCAACAGAATTACCAAAGTGAAACACACCGACTTAGAGTCATTGCACACTGTAAAATACAATCTAGTGAGTTCTTGGTATCTGCCAGGCTTCTGTATCTTTTCAGCTAGTCCTCACAATAATATTATGAAATGATATTATCCCTCCTTGACATATGTGATAGAGAAATTTTCACCCAGCCATAATCAAAACTTGGTGTTACTCAAATATTTTTATCTATTTGATTCTAAAACCCATGATCTCACCAACAACTGTCTGCTCAATCATATTTTATCTCTTTTTGTCACTGGGTTGCATAAGAAAAAAAAATTCTGTGGTTCTCAAACTTTCTAAGAAGATCAAGTCCTGTAAACTTGAACTCATATAAATTCGTGGTATACTAAGAGTAGGAAAAAAGCTAGTATAAGTAATTAAGAAAAACGCAATTTTTCTAAATTTTTAAAAATATAGTAGGTAATGAAAAAAGTGCGTGATTGCTCTAACTCTGACAATCATGGCAAGAGATCTGTAGTTGAAGGTCACTAACAAGGATCTGGCAGCCTCAGAGTTATCCACATTAACCATGTCGGTGCCTGAAGCCAAAGACTTTCATTTATGGGGTTCTGTAAACAAATAATTATATTTTCTAGGGGGCAATAATTCTGGGCTAATTTTAAAATGAACAATATGAATTGCTCAATTTTTCCATTTTCCTCTCAAATGAATTCTTGGAATATGATAGACTCCACTGATTGCTCTATGCAATAACTAACTTTAAGTATATACAACAGATCTAAGGACACAGACCATCTTTTTTTTCCTTTGTGTGTATTCATGCCAAGAAATTATATTTAAAACTGACTTCGTTTGATGTTTACTTTTAGGACATCAATTGCATCACTGGCACTGATCCACCTCCCTTTGTACTCTATGCTCAAACTGTGTAGGGATCATGTTTCCCCATGTGATTTTTTTTTTTTTCAGCTTACACTTCCAAGCAGGCTTTAAGCTACTCTAAATTCTTGGGAAGTGTGTGACTTTACAGGTATGAAGTAGTGCACTTACACATTGAAGAGAACTTCTTTTTCATTCCATTCAGCTAACAGAGCCATTTAATCCTATTCAGAAATATGAGTCCATTTTAAGATACTCCTTTGATTCTAATCTGTAGATTAGAAGGAAAAAGAAATTGAGTTAGAAAGAAGGCTTAAGAGCTAGAAAATTAATACAGCAGCATTCAGGAATTTAACAAAAAGAGCTCTTAGTTTAGGTTTCTAAAGCTAAAAAAAAATCTTAGAAAATATGAATGTAAGTAAAATGCCCCAGCCTCTTTAAAAAATCCTGAGACTATCTGCTTCTAGAATTGAAGCACTCAAAGTGCCAGCAGTTTTCTTTTGCTGCCTATTTCATCCAGGTGCTACTTGAACTAATATTCAGGAGCTATTTGAATGCTCTTGTTTCAAAACACTGATGGTGTTTTAACATGGGAAAAGGGAGTCCTACAGCCTATGTATATCAAACACAGTTTGCCAACAAATTAAATGCAAGTGTTCTTGATAACTCATGACTAGCTTGGGGGAAATGGTAACTATAGCATCAAGTAGGAGCAAAACCAAGAAGTCAGATCTTATTTGGCCTAATGGTGTATTAAAGATTTGGGTACAAGTGGTTCACACTCAACATTTTGTTTACTGAATAATCCTAAGCCTTACAAAGATGAAGACTGCAGTCTTCCTTGAAAAATCCCCACAACAAGAAGAGAAATAGTAAGTCTAGCATTTCTTAACTTATTTGCTCAAGGGAGAGGGAATAAATGACCACTTAAGATGAGATCTTTCTTTGCTATATTTCATCATCAAACAAGTTGGTCATTATGTCAGAGGATAAATTATGAAAGCATAAAAATAAACTTCACAACCAAACAAAGATGTATATATGTATACCATGTGTCAAAAGAGAAAAAGTACAGATACTCAATTCTGCTGAATCATCACAACTTTCTATATTAGGATGGATGCTGCATCTACTTTTCAGTTTTTTAAATCAATATTTTCAAACTCAGTGTTTAACACATGATACAATAAACACTGAACACCCACTATCCAGATCCAAAAATTGTTAACATTCCTCCATTATTGCAAGCAGCATATTAACACCATTTTTAAACACAGCCGACAGATCAAACTTCCCTCCCACTGCTGAGGTCCATGTTGCAACATTTGTAAGTGCTAGAAATTCCATATTATTATGCTCAAACATCTAATGACTACAACAATTTTGACTTACACTGAATTAAAATCTGCTTCCCTTGAATTTCTAAACATTTCTTTCTTTTCTATTTGATTGCACATGTATATGTTTTTTTACATCATTGTCTACCCCAAGGTTCTCCTACCACCTTGTCACCATGGACCATCATCTTAATCTCTATGCTCATCCCTCCCCACTTCCATTTTTCCCCCTCCCCTTCCCTTTCTTTTCTCTATGCTTCAGTTATGATGACAGTTTGTTAGTTTTAAGTTTTACTTGTCCTTTGGTTTGTTTGCTTTCCCTATATCTGCATATAGGTGGGATCATCCAGTATTTCTCTTTTTCTTTCTGACATATTTCTATTAGCATGCTTCCTTCTAGGTCCATCCATATTATTACAAATGCATCAAATTTGTCTTTTTTCATTGCAGAGTTAATACTCCATTGTGTACATATACACTATATATATATATACATATATATATATATATATATATATATATATATACACACACATACATACATACACCACACCACAGTTTTCTCATCCATTCATCTGTTTGGGGGCATTTGGGTTGTTTACATATTCTGGCTATTGTAAATAGTGCTGCTATAAACATGTGAGTACAGGTCTCCTTTTGCATTAGTCTCATATTTATTTCTAAGTCAGCCCTTTAGAAAGGCATAGCTAAGACTTTTCTTCTCTAAGCAGCCTTTCCAAAACTTTAGGCCACTCTCATAGCACACTGTCTCAGATACGAATCTCATATGCAGTTCTTTCCTTTGTAAAGTTAATGCCTGGAGGGATAGATACAGATGATGTAAAGAGAGAAGGGAGGGGTATAGTATAGTCTTCTTAGGGCTGGCATTTTTCTCCCACAAGTTTTGATATGTTAATATTTTCTCTTTTCATTCAGTTTGAAGTATTCTCAAATTTCAGGTTTGTCACCTTCTTTAAGCCAAGAGTTATTTTGATGTGTATGTCTTTTTTCCCAAAAGAAAAGGACTTTTCTACCTCTATTGTCATCTTTGGAAATTTGGAAATTTGGCAACTTTGGAAATTTGCCCTCCTTAATCCAATATTCAGTCATTTTCTTTTACTTTATTCCAGGGAGTTTAACATGCATCTTTGACTTACTGAGGTCTAAAGTAAATTAGTAGTTCTCCCTCTCCCCAGGCAATGTAAGAATGCTTAAAATACTTAGCTCTATCAATCTGTATGCTATTATTCTCATGTATTTGAATTCTAAATATTTATAAATCGCAAAAGACCTTACTATTATTGTTTGATACAGTAAATATTCAAATATTCATTTAGATCCACCCACATATTTACCCATTGTTGTTTTTGATTTTACTAGAAATTTTGAATCAAAAAGAGAAAGAAAAAAGCACTTAGTAGAAACTTGGTGAATCACCAAATTCAATTCTTCATCCCACTGCTCTGTTCCATTTGGAATTTGGAAACACGTAAGTGCCTTAAACAGTGTGAAGAACCACAAGTTAGTGAAATGGATAGGAAAATATGCTCATAAAGGTAGCATACGCTGAAGGCAAGAAGCACAAAGATATCCTTTATTTGAAAAGCCTTAGGCAATGAATGATTGGAAAAGTATTACTAAGCTAGAATCAGTAAATTTAGTAACATGCCTCCATTTAGTGAACACAAAAGCTGTCAAATGAACAAGTACAAGATAATTGGTCTCATACTATTAGAGAGGTCCCTGACTTTGCTTGTTATTGTTATAATTGGCATTACACTAGCAAGGGGCTTATGTGGTCTCAAGAGATGTTTGGCTTGAGGAATAAGGCAACAGTTTGTCTGCTTTGGGCTAGGGAGACTGACTAATTTGGCTATAAGACTGATGGATGGGGGCCAGCAATCAAATCACAGTTCTCAGGCAGGTTTTGCCAGTTGAATACAGACAGTTTCCATTCATTTCAGTCCTCTCCAGGGGTCTGAGCTCTTAGGTCCAGGCATGAGAAGGTAGGGCACTGGAAGGGCACAGTGAAGCATTCCCATATCCGAAGAACATAAAGAAATGTCAGTTCAAAGGCATCCCATAATCACTTGGGATCATAATTCCTCCAAAAGTTATCCAGTTTGAAGCAGGTCCCCCAACTTTTGTGAGATGAACTTGAACTTTCACACAGTCTTTAATTCCTGGTACTGAACTACCCTGAAGCAATGGTACTACTTGTTTTAAAGTACAGCTTTATCTCCTCCAAGTTGTAGCTTCATAATTCATTATAATATCATCCCAAATGCCAGGGTCATCTTGTTCCTAACTTTTCTTTTAGTGGATAAATAAGTTTAAGGAGAAAACAATTTGGCTGGGCATGACATCGTCACAGAAATGCCAGAGAGCACCCGTGACAATTAGCAAACATTTATCAATAGCAAATGTTGTCTCCCTAAGATTCTGAAAGCAATAAGCTTCACTTTACCATCAGACAAAAGAGTGGAGTTAGAAATAAGGCCTTTGTTTCTCTGCTGATCTTTTTGTTTCAGCCTCTGACCAATTGGTTCATTTGGTTTTTGTGTGGAAATGAGTCACACACCAATTGGAGTCACACACCAATGAGTTCCCCATGCCCATGAACTGTGTATATCTAACCTCATTAAATAATCTTACAGATAAACAAGCACCATATAGGAAACAAAGTAAGAGAGTATCAAAATGTAAATCCATCATTATTGCTGGAATACAAACTCCAAGTACTTGATTTTTCCATATGGGAACAGCATATTTAAGGTTCTGATAGAACACAGTGCAATGCCAAGGACTTGATTTACTCTCTAAAACAAAGAAATGAACTATCAGGGACACTGCTATTTGTTGATTTTGGTGATATTTTTTGTTTATCATCTAAAGCACACCAAATTACTAACAATCTGTATTGCCAGGAAAGATAAGAATCTAGAACTGCAAATCTCCTGCTGGCCATCGATGTGACAGTCCTCTTTTTTACTTAATATCAGTATTTACTTTCTCCACTAGAACTGCTTAGCTGTGTGATTGCTAGCTGATAATTTCAGAAGGGTAAAAAGCTAACTAGAACTGGGCATTTGGCCCAGATAAATCTGATTCCATTACTGTGAAAGAAGCAGCAAGGGAAATAGAAAAGTCTTTGACAAAAATTGTTGATAATTGGCTAAAGGCTGGAGAGAAAAAAAAAAGACTTGGAGAGCTATGAACATTATTCTAACAGAAGAAAGTTATAGGGGAGGAATTAGGTGCCACATTTTAATAACCTTTATCATTCTATGAAAAATGAACTATAAATACATGCATACAGTAAGACTGCTTTACCCAGGACTCTCAAAAAATGAGTCTTTCTTGAGACTTACATTACAGAAGCAAAAGGGAAAACACCTTGGGTTTGAATTTCTATTCTCTTTAGCCTGGGCAAGTCATCTTATCAATACTCATTTCTGTGACATCTTCTTATCTCATTCATAAGTTATAGATAACATGATCACTTATGCCACAATGCTTAAACATTGTCAACCACTTGATATTTTATATTAATTGTAGAATTTTAACAAATTAGTACATATTATATGAATATTATATGTCTTGTTAGTCAAATTTCAATTAACATAATTTAAAGTCTTGGTTATTCAGGTTGTCATTATCAATAGCCATGAATGAATGAGTCATTAATAAAGCAGCAATGCCCTGAGCACTTGATAAGATAGTTCCTACCTTCTAGGATTATATTTAAAATAAAACAAGTAATCAAACTAATTGTAAAATCTTTACTCAGTGACTCACTTTTATTTAAAAAATCTAAATTTAAAAAATTTAAAAAAGTACATAGGACAAGTACTTTGCAAGGAACTAGTTTATTATCCTGCCACTAAAAAGGATCAGTCATTCTTAGCAAATGATTATCTTTCTAAATTATTATGAATATTAAAAAGAAAAGAAATAAATAAGGAATAAAATAGCTCAACCTTACAGTAACATGAATCCTCCAGTCCTCCCCCCCTCCCCATTTTACTCTATGAAATTAAATCAGTATGGTTAGGGAAGCTATTATACACTTTACATCCAAAAAATAATGTTCAAAGAATAGCACTTTACAAGGCATGCCCAGTAAAGAACCCACAAAGAACTAGTGAAGATAGTTATTCTACTATAAAGGGTACATGATCTAGGGGGAAAAATGCATTTTGAAGATTCTGAACATTTTTTCTTTAGTTTGTGCATTTTCACTAAAGATGCACAGTCTATTTCACAGATGGGAAAACAGTGATAAAGAATTGATACCATGGCATTAGATCCCATAGGCCTTGACAAAATGAAAGTATTTCAACCCCCCCCCCCCCACCTACTTTAATACATTCATATCACTGGTCAATAGTGGTTCATTCCAAAGTAGTTCTGAATTTTCTACAAGTCTAAAGCAGAGCAATTTAGAAAAAGTCTAAATAGTACCCTACAGCATTTAAGATACAGAACATTTTTGCCCATGAAAAAAAAACACTGAAGTGACTCCATGTAGTGGTAGGTTATCAAATTATGAAAAGAACATTGCAGAGATTAATCTGTTGCATAAGAGAGAAAAAGCAGCATGAGTCAGGGTTTGGGAAATCTGAGTCAGAATAAAGGAAAGGAGCCCAAAACATAGAGAAGGGGGGCCTAAACATGAACTTAATGGGTACTACAAAGATGTGGACACCATTGCCTCCATTAAGTTTGCGACAAAACTAAATATGTACCTCCATAGACCAGAAGGAGGTCAGTGGGCTAAAGTTTTGAAGTGAGACCTGAGCAAAGACTAGACTGGATTATTTCAAGCACTGATATTGCCAAAGTCAGCAGGAGAGGGACCTGCAATAGTAAAAATCACTAGGAGGGAAACCATGGACACATATCTGAAAAATGAAGGACTCACCAAGTATTGTCATTAGCTCTTAATGAGGTAGAAATATGAGTGATTTATGTGTTGCGCTATTTTAGAAAGCACTTTCTATTATTTTGTTCCTTGGTAATGTTTACACAGACCATTAGTCTACATAGCCCACAGAGTTGCCCCTGTGATATTCATTTCAAACTCCAGTCCCACCTTTAAGGCCCTGAATTTTGCTGATGACTTGAGCTACCATTTTATGAGTGCCTTCAACCAGGCACTGCACTAGGATCCTCACACATAGTCCCCCAGGCTTGCTGACTCACCATCCTCATTCTTTCTGGGCAAACCACTTTTGTCTTATTGATGTTCTCAGGTGATACCTTCAGTGTAGAAACACCCTCCTTGTTCTATCAAATCAGTACCTTACCTTCTTCAAAATGCAACTCTAGCCAGGCACGGTGGCTCGTGCTTGTAAGCTTCAGCCTATGAAGCGGCTGGGGCTAGGGATCGCGGTTCGAGTCCCGCCTGGGGCCGTAGCGAGACCTAGTTCCAAAAAAAAAAAAATAGCTGGGCGTGGTGGTGTGCGCCTGTCATCCCAGCTACCTGGGAAGCTGAGGCTGGGGATTGCTTGAGTCTGTGGTACCCCAGGCAACGATAGCCTGCAGTTCCACAGGCAAAAATAGCAAGACCTAGTCTCAAAAAAAAAAAAAAAAAAAAATGCAACTCTGATGCTACCTCATTCCTCTTAGTCTCTGTATCCCTCAACTCTATTGCTTTATATGCGTTTCCATTTGCTGACATCTTCTTGGTTTTGAGTTCTTTCTCACACCTTACCTGTTACTCTACCTCATACATGTTTAGTTATATGAGATGAAAAATGGATCTTAATTTCCTTGAGCTGTAGGCATTCATTCTTAAATAGTTATGATTTATTTGTCCATTTATTGAATAAATATTTATGGAAAACCTATCATGCTTCATACGCTATCCTAGTTACTAGGAATACAGCTGGAAATCAGGCATAGATACCATGCACAAAGAACTGGAATCCAGAGCCCAGGGAATGTGTTAACTGGCTGCCTAAATAAAGGAAACTATAAAGAAAAAATTATAGTTAATCTCTCTAGAATACCTTTTCCTAGATTATCAGGAATTGCATGGTTGACCACAGTAATTTATCTTTTAAAAAAACATTGCATTTTCCACTACAGAGAATCTCGCCTCAGAAAGTTTTCATAAATACACCTGGGATAGTCAGGACTCCTAAAATATCTACACAGGATGGTATTTTGTTTTTAATTTCTCACATGATTATATATTTTAGTGATTTTCCTGTCCCTTTCTTGACAGAAAGTTATTAAACTTTCTGACATTTACTCAAATAGAAATGGATGCACTTAGAGAAGTCAAACATAGATGAATTTAACAATGCATAGCAATTCTTGTATGACTTTCTATATTGCCTAAATAAGCATTAACAAGATCTCAAAGCACAGCCATCAAAATAATAAAATTGTGCAATTTAAATAATTTGCTCCTATAATAGAAGATAGCTCCAAGAAATCCACTCTACCTATAAATCCTTCAGCATTAGATTGCTTACTGTGAGAAAAGAGGATAAATTGCCTAAACTCAAGTCAGTAAAGACATAAGTCAGTCAATTTACTAGCAAATTGAGCTAAAGGTAATGAGAAACTCTTTTAAATAATTTCTTCATGATCATTTCATAAAAATGCATTTTTTTAATTTTGTTTTGTTTTTAATATTATTTATTTTGTTATTCAGATCACAATCTCTGTAAGTGGTTTTTGGGATACCTCCTCCTCCCTCCTCCCTAGAAGAATGGAAGGTGCCAATGGAAGGTACCACCTTCCATTCTCTCAAACTCTTTGTTGTTTACTAGTTGTGCTAAGTCCATTGGTCTCTTTCTTTCCTGTGGCAGTGTCCTTTCATTGGGTGAGGGACTGTGTTGTTGGAACCAGCCGAGCCTTGCTGGTAGGTTTTCAGTCTTAAATTTGCATTGGGGAGCCAGTCTGTATTCATTTGTGATCTGTCCATGTGTTCTTGCTGCAGGCCGTTTTCTCCAATCTCATCTCCACTGCTTTGCTGTTTTACCTTATGGCTCTGATGTCAGATTTAGAGGGTCTTGCCCCCAGCAAGTGTCCGTGAAGAAGTTTCTCTGTGGATACAGGCATCTGTGAATGGCCTTTGTAGATCATCTCCTCTGCCTCAGTTTGGAGTTTTGATGTTGTCCATTACCCCATCTTTGGTCTTCCTCTCCTCTCCTGTAGTGTGGGGAGGGGGTGTTGCTCTCCTAGAAGGCATCTCCAACATGAGGTCCCGGGTCTTCCTGGCCAGGTAAGCATTTAGGTGCGTATACGTGCGTATACGTGCATATAGAATTGCGTTGTGACATCATATCTCTACAGTTGTTTCTCCTGTCTCACATGCACTGGTTTTCTTGGTTGTCCATCTGCTGTGTCCAGCTCATGCTTGTGAGCTGGATTTTTGCATGATCCCTCACCTGTTCTATAATGGGATTTGCGTTGCACATGTTCTTGTTCTTCTTGAAGTTTAGCAGGAGTGAGAGCAAAATGGAAGGGGGTCCTCCTTCCCTCCCCAACCCACCCCTGCCCACACACTGGTACATCCCTGAGCAGGGGCGGGGCCCAGATGACTGAGCCTGTGCCCTTCCATGCTCCCCTTGGGCTAGGAGCAGGGGGCAACATGGCTCTGCTGATCCATACTGCAGATGGCTGCCCTGTGTAGCAGCCATCCACTGGTAGGTGGGGCCACCAAAACCCCCATCCTGTCCCCCCCCTCCAGGGCTCACCGGCTTAGGGTCTTACCCAGTATCCTTTATCTCCTTTGCTCCCCGCTGGCAAGGGAGCTTGGGCAGCTGGGGACCCAGGTCCCCAGGTGGCTTGCCTGCTGGTGGATGGGAGTAAAACTGCTTTTTATTGAATTTTTTTTATTGAATTGTGGAAAACTTTTTATTGAAAGAATGAAGAACTAACTCCAGATAATGAGAAAACATATTAAAAAATACATTAATCCTAGGTAAGCTGAGTACTATTGAAATTTCATTTGTTTTTTTAGCAGATAGGGTGGGGAATAGAGTGGCAAGGAAAGCAATGATATTTATTTGCTCTGTGTTTTTATCAAATCACTTCAACTCATCTAGTATTTTCATTAAAATAATCTGTCTCAGAAGTACTTGTTTCTTAATGATAGTCCAGTTAGCATGCTTTTCACTTAAAATCTATTTTATAAGATATTAATTCCCCTAAAAATATCAACCTATTTATCCAAGAATTAGAACTGAATGACAAGAAAGCAGTAAGGAATTGTTGGACATCAGGAATGTGAATGTGAAGGGGTGGAGGTGTTTTGCAGGGTGATATCTCAAAGAGAAAAGCTGCAGTCATTGATGAGGCCTCCTTTAGAAAATGCAGCAGCCAGCCCAACTCCTTGATCTTCTGCCAGCATTCACTAAGGAAACTTGCCACATCTGAATCTCAGCTTGCTATATCTCTCAGGGCTGTTATCACTGCAAATGCTGGCAAATGTTCCTGACATAAAACAATAGGAATTCTGCTGTCATTTCTGCATTAGCGAGTCATAAAGCTCTAAAGAAACCCCAGTAGACATGTTTTCATCAAGTGCGTATGAGAAAATAATAAGACACAATAAAGAGCCAATAATTTCAAAGCAAGAATCATGCCTTATTCATAGTACTTAAAAATGACGGAGTTGAAATTACTGATTTGAAAATAGTAGCCGCAGCAGCAGCAGTAGGAGTAAATTTTAAAACAAATTAAAAATAAGCACCCCAATCAAAAATGGGCCGAAGAGCATTTAAGACACTTGTCTAAAAAAGGCATACAGATAACTAACAAGCACATGAAAAATGCTCATCATCACTTATTATCAGGGAAACACAAATCAAAACCACAATGAGATACCACCTCACCCCTGTGAGAATGGCCCATATCGAAAAGACTAGAAACAACAAATGTTGGTAAGAATGTGGGAAAAAGCAGTCCATTTAACACTATTAGTGGAAATATAGACTAGCACTAGCCCTGTCTATATAGAAACCATCTTTATGAATGTTTCTCAAAATGTTAAAAATGGATGTACAGCACATTCCAACAGTTCCACCCCTATATTTCTACTGGAAGAATACAAAACACCAATCAGAAGGAATATATGCAGTACTATGTTCATTTCAGCACTATTTACAATGTTCAACCTATAGAAACAGCATTAAGTACAAATGAGTAGATTAAGAAAATGTGGTATATATACACTATGGACACTGGACTATTGGAGGAAAAAAAAAGATGAAATCTTACCATTTGTGACACCATGTACGGAACTGGAGGAATTGTGCTAGGTGAAATAAGTCAGGAAGAGAAAGATAAATACCAGACCAGACAATTTCACTCATATATAGAATACAAAGAAAAAAAAAGCAAAGAAACAGAAGAAACAAAAACACCTTTGAATACAGGTATCCTTTTAATTAGTGTGTTGGTATCATTTTGGGTAGATTCCTAGAAGAGTGATTGCTGGGTCAAATGGTTGTTCTTTTCCTCCACATCACACCAGCACTTATTGTTGCCTGTTTTCTGATATAGACCATTCTTATAGGTGTGAGGGGGTATCTCATTGTGGTTTTGATTTGCATTTCCTGATTCTAAGTGGTGTTATACATTTTTTTCATAATCCTGTTGGTCTTTTGTATTTTTCTTTGGAGAAGTGTCTTTTGAGCTCTTCTCCCACTAGTTTTTTTTTTTATTTGCTTTTGTTGAATTGTGTGAGTTCTTAGATATTAGACCATTGTTAGTTGAGTGGCAAAATTTTTTTCCCATATCTTAGGTATCTCTATGTTTTGATTACTGGTTTTTTTGCTGTACAGAAATTTTCAGTTTGATATTGTCCCAGTTATTTATGTTTTTCTTTGTATTCTTTGTGTGTGTGGATGTGTCCTGAAAGCTTTTGTGGTATAGGTTGTGGAGTGTTTTGCCTATATTTTCTTCAATGTATTGTACTCGCATGTTTATAGCAGCATTGTTTACGATAGCCAGGATTTGAAAACAACCCAAATGTTCCAAAACTGATGAATGGATGAAAAAGTTGTGGTATGTTTACACAGTGGAATATTATTCAGCAAGCAAAAAAGACAAATATGATGCATTGGTGATAACATGGATGGAATACAAAGAATAATGTTAGTGGAAATAAGCCAGAAAGAAAAAAGACAAAAACTGGGTGGTCTCACTTATAGATGGGATATAGGCAAAATAAACAAAATATCAAGAAAAACTCAAAACTAACAAGCTGACAACAGAACTAAAGCAAACAGCTAGAGAAGGGGAGAAAGGGAAAAGGACATCAAGGGAGGAGATGAGCACAAAAGCTCAAGGTGATGGTTCACGGGTAATATGGTAGTGGGAGAACCCTGAGTAATAAAATGATGTAAAAAATATATATAAATTTTAGAAGTAATAATAATAAATGAAAAAATAACCACCCTTGAAATCTGACTATAGAAACCGGGCCAGGGAAGAAATGCCATGTACTATGGTGGAAGATTATTGGGTTTTTGGTGGCAAGTTTCATGTGATAATATACTTTTGGAGAGGTGTAGCCCTATACTCTTAAAACATATACAGTATTGTAAATCAGTGTTACTTCTTTAATCATGATTTAAAAGTGTAATTTTTAAAAATTAAGAACAAAAATGTATTTGCCAAAGCCAGGTTTAAAGAATTATGTAAGCAGATGCTTTTATAGGTTATTACCCAACCAACAACTTTATGTCCCTTGAGTATTTTTCATTACCACTCCCTCTTTCTTTTGGAAAGAATCTTATCATTTCCACACCCAGCTAATCTGAGGACAACCGTCTTGTAACCTGAACTTCCTAAAGTATTACCCCATATAGAGTAAGTACAGCAGTTCTCCTTGGAAACATAGAAAGGCTAACAGCAAAACACCAGAGACCACTCTCTGAGCTTCCTAAAAGGGAAGGCAAAATTTGAGGTATAAATTCCAATTTATGGTGGCTCTCTCCTTTTTCAAATTGATTCCTGGTCTTCTATATATTGCAAATACCACCCTGGGTCTATCACAGGGATAATCTTGGATCTTCTAAACTTGTCTCCATTTTTATGAAAAACTGTCATCTAGGAATTATGAATTTCTTATTTTCAATGAAGTTTAGAATGAGTTGTTGAAGAATATCAAAATTGCATATTCTTTTCATCTGTGCTATCTAACTTATTAGATGAGTGATTTGAATAATGGCAGAAGTTACCTTTATAGTAATACAAAGATAAAACTTTTTTACTTTTCTAGAACTATAATCTTCATACGTTTTAAGGCACATTTAGTAAACTGCCTCCAGAAGTGAAATGCTTTAACAAATTTGTATTTTAAGCTACATGTTTTGAACCAGTCTGCCTCTCCTAAAAAAATAAAGTCACACTGAATCTATTGTGTTTTGAAATATACAGTGAAAGGATTATACATTCATGTTACCCCATAGTTTGAAAAAACAACAACAACAACAACAGAGAATGCTTAATATTCACATTTGTTTCATATCTTATATTTGGACAGACTTAGAGATTTGTTAATAGAAATTATCCAACTATATCAGGTGGATAAAAAAGTGTCCTGTAATTTATTTACATTTTATTTACAATACTCAGGGAAGAATTTATGCCAGCCAGGGCAGAGGATGATGATAAATTAAGGCCTTCGCTATATCTGAAATGTTCCGTTTTTTAACAAAATCAAGTGAACTGATGCAAGCTTGACAAAATGGCAGCATCTGTTAAATCTAAGTGGTACACACTGGCTTCTATAATGTTCTGAACATTTGACATACAAATTCTAATCTAACAGTATCCTAATGCTTTAGGAATAAAGTAGAAACATTTTCTTGAAGGAAATTTTGATGCAAAATAGTGGAAATGTCAACATCTTCACAAAAGACTCACAATCTTTCTACGGGCATGTCTCTGACAGACATAGACGAATGTGCTGCAGGGACTCACAGCTGCCGAGGCGACCAAGTGTGCATCAATCTGCGGGGATCCTTTGCCTGCCAGTGCCTTCCGGGGTATCAGAAGAGAGGGGAACAGTGTGTAGGTAAGTACAGTGTGCAGTATGTCAGAATGTTTTGAACGTTTTGATGTTTAAACCTCAAGCCTTCCAAACAAAGCACTCATTTTATCTGGAGGAGAAGTGCAGGCAACCGCTGATTCAGACAGTGATTACCAATTTGTCTTTCAAATGAACAAGAAGCAACTATCCGTAAATGTTGAGCATATTTACCAGTATTGTTTGCGTTAATAGGTGAAGGCAGAAGCAGAAATTTGGCGTATACTTGTGGCCATAAAAGCCACCAAGAATATAGTTATTAGTTTGTTATTTGGGGGTCCTAGAAGTAAAACATTGATGGTAGGAAGTCCATTCACTGGTTCATTCCCTAGCATCATTTAAAGGACAAATGGTGAGGTTCAAAGCCCAGCTCCACTCCTAATGCACTTTGATGTCTTGGGCAGGTTAAATTCTCTATATCTCACTTTTTTCCTTAGTACTACTAACTGCCACCTCAGGAGCTCAAGTACAAGAATTCTGTGACAGTTCCTGGTCTTGGGCTCAAGACTTGTGTGTACTCTAGTTACTTAAAGAGCTAACAAAAGAACATTCCTTATGCTCAAGTGGGTATAGTGTAGATGACATTTGAGCAAATGACCTAAATCCTGAGGGGATAAACTGTGTGAATGTCAGTATCAATTATTTTAATATTCAACATAAATCAAATATATTTTGCAGCCCATAAATAATAGCCCTCATTCATTTCTAGCTGATTTTGTGTGAGGAAGTTTACCTGCCTGTAATCTGCCTAAGAATTCTACCACATTGTTCTATTAGTACTTAACAAAAGACAAAATAGAAGCTCCAGAAGTTAAGACCAAGCTAGTAATTGCCAGAAGAAAGATTCAACTCAGGTTATTATGAGGTTACTTGAACATGCTGCCTCCCATACTTTTAGTTAATAAAGTACTAGAAGAGCTCAGCATGAAATGTTTTGTTTTATACATAAGATAGTGTCTCTGTGTCATGTTATATCTTAGATACATAATAGCTTTGAGTTATTTATGCCGTGGTGGAGCTGTGACAGGGTAGACTCGTGAATTATTTTATTTTATCCATCAGAGTAGAGTGAATTATTTTATTATGCTTCTAAGTTATTTCTACACTGCAAGTTCTGAATTGAGCATTTCACAGTTGGAAATACTAATATGAGAAAGACAGGCTGGAAGACCTCATCAGTGTGTCGGAAGAACACTCTCCAGAGGTAATTTGTCTAGCATTCTATTTCTGCCATAGCTTTCTCTCATTTGATTCTCACAAGACCTTCCTAAGACAGGAGCAGCAACATTGCTGTCCACATTTCACAGGAGAAAACATGACCCTTGAATGTGTCATTTCACCAAGGCCACCAGCTGAACAGCACTCCTCTCCTCTTTTGTCTTAGTTTTACACTGCACCGTTCAGTTCACTCACTTCTGTCTTTATAAATGTTTTTAGATCCTCAAACTGACATTCTCATATATATATATGCATATATATATATACACACACAAATATATATATATATCTGAAATAGTCTTAAATATTTTTCTCTCTTTCAATCTCTGTTTATCAACCAGGTTTATGCTGTCTTGAGTCTTAGCATTTCAATTAACTGCAGCATGCAGATCGAAGTCAATTTAGAACATGTAAATCCTAATTTTAATTTTAAAAAGACGAAGAAAAGTACTTTTAAATTCAGATTTTCTCCAGATAGGTTTTTAGCTAATGTTCTGCTGAAAAATTGAGAGCAAATAGTTGTGTGAAAAGTCAATAATCTGATTCTCTTTATGTGTCTGTCTGCCTGATAACCTAGACATAGATGAATGTGCTGTGCCTCCATATTGTCACCAAAGATGTGTGAATACACCAGGATCGTTTTATTGCCAGTGCAGTCCTGGGTTTCAGTTGGCAGCAAACAACTATACCTGTGTAGGTAAGCATTTTGGGAACTGCCATTATGACTGGTTTCTTAAAAAAAAAAAAAAAAGCGAACCCTTAACCATGGTACAGTATTTCTAGTTTTCTAGGTTCTTGAGTGAACTGGTTTTTTGTTAATTTCCTGTAGAAAACTAAAAAGGCAATAACCAGTTGGTTTCTTAAGAACATCAAGACTATGATTATAGCTCTTCTCTGTGGGTATATCAAAAAGCTAAAAACTGCAGATCAGTTGATCCATATTCACCAGTTAGTCAACAGTGCGTGATATATATGCGGGAAGTGCCAGAAAGGTCACTACAAGTTCAAATACATAAACTTTGCAACTAAAAGTGCACCTGAACTTTTGCATGCTGCTTCTTCCCTTTCAGAGCACAGTGTCATGGCACACAACTGTAAGGGTAGTATAATGTAGGAAGAATCTCATGTAGGGAAAATGCCTTTTCACAGTATTTTCAGTGCCTGAGAACGTTGCAAAACTACTCTGTATGGGTCTCAAAGGCTTATGTTATAATTGTAATGGAATTTAACATAACCCATTTAAAAAGTAATAAATAGCATAGATAAATCTTCACTACAGCATGCTGAGAGACCATGTCAGTATGAGTATCTTATATTATTCATAAATTTAGCATTTTTCCCCTGAATAACCATAAAAGATATAGACGCTAAAGTCTATATTTATTAGAACTATTAAATTCTTTTTAGAAAGAATCATCAAACACCAACTGTAATTGGTGTAACTGTAATCCACAGGGAAAAAAAAAAATCCTGGTATTTTAAAAAGATGTATGTGACAAACATTGAAGTGGTTCCAAAAAATATGAAACCTGAATGGATGTTCTCCAAAGAGCTTCTGCAGAGCAAAGAATGCAGCTAAGGAATTATTCACTTATCAACAGATGACATAGTTAGAAAAGAGTAAGGATCTTTTGAAACCTATAGATATAAATGTGCATAATCTTTCTTTTAGACATAAATGAATGTGATGCCAGCAACCAGTGTGCTCATCAATGTTACAACATTCTTGGTTCATTCATCTGTCAGTGTAATCAAGGATATGAACTAAGCAGTGACAGGATCAACTGTGAAGGTAAAGTATTTTTCAATTAATTTGCGATAAGAGTCCAAAATGCATGATTTCTATTGCTTTACCTTACTACTTAACTGTTTATAAAGATACATTTTTATTCATGGAAATTCTATTCTGAAATTCATTTAATTTAGTTCAGTTGTAACACTGACTTTTTAGTATATTGTCAAGAGAAAGAACAGGAACCAAAATAACTGAAGTATCAGCTATAGGCCGGCTCTCATTATTAGAAAGGGTGCATCAGTGTTGTGTTTCTTCAAGTGAATATTCACTGCTCACTAGCATAGATACATCCCAGAGGTTTGTGAGAAATGCAGGTTCTCAAGCCCCAGTTCAGATAAACTGAGGCAGATTCTGTACCTAATAAGAACTCCTTTGACTGCTACACATGTTCCAATTTAAAAGAGTGACTGCATATCAAAAACATTAGAATAGAAACCAAAGAGACCTGGTTCCTAAGCTGTTCCTGCCACTGTCTGACTGTGGTACATATTTTAGGTTGCCCAGGTTTCACTTTCCACATAAATGAAATTGGGTTCATTTAACTGGAGGGAATCCTTCAGAGTCCATTGCATGTATACATGCCACTGTATTGATTAGTGGACAAAAGACAACCAAGGAGGAAATCATTGACACTCAAGGCCACTTTCTTCCTCCTGGGTCCTCCCAGCTCTTACCTGGAACCTCAGAGCTCATGCCCTACTCAGAGCAGTCTCACAGCAGGCGATTCAGCTCAGAACCAAAAGGGCCTCTGAACGGCTACCTCTGTCTTGCTAAGCATAGCAGTCTTCACTGGAAATCAGACTCTATCAGGACATTACCTCAGGGATGGGGCCTGGAGTTCAAAGTCTGGATCAAGGGCCGGGCACGGTGGCTGGTGCCTGTAAGCTTCAGTTTATGAAGCGGCCGGGGCTAGGGATCGCGGTTTGAGTCCCCCCTGGAGCCCTAGTTCTAGTCCCCCCTGGAGCTCCAGTTCCAAAAAATAGCTGGGCGTGGTGGCAAGCGCCTGTCATCCCAGCTACCTGGGACGCTGAGGCTGGGGATTGCTTAAGTCTGTGGTACCCTGGGCAACGAGAGCCTGCGGTTCCACAGGCAAAAATAGCGAGACCTAATCTCAAAAAAAAAAAACTAAACGAAGTCTGCATCAGTTTGGTAGCAGAGCCACCCAGTTTCTGAGAAAGCAAATCTAAACCTTCATGAAGGGTGGGTTTGCAGAGTCCAGTGGAAGGAGCACCAACTGCAAGCCAGTTCATTCTATCTGTCAACTTGTGCACTTAGGCTCAGGATTTGCCACATGATCAGCAACAATTGGGCAAAGCTGATGGTAAGAAAAGCTCTTTGTGCTATGAAGCTCTAAGAAAAATGAACTGATATTAGTCGGATTTGTCCTGAGCATCTTACAGCGGTATTTCTGTTTGAGAGTGTGCAGTGTTTTTACCTTCTCCCCTCTTCTGAAATACCGTTACCGAAGTAGAGACACACATGTTTTTCAACTCTATGTCTTGCTCTTATTTGATTCAACAGATATTGATGAATGCAGAACTTCAAACTACCTGTGTCAGTATCAGTGTGTCAATGAGCCTGGAAAATTCTCATGTATGTGCCCGCAGGGATATCAAGTAGTGAGAAGTAGAACATGTCAGGGTAAGTTTGTTGTTTTCTTTCTTACCTGTTAAGTGTTCAGTTTTAACCAAGAAGAGCAAGGAAGAAATCATGGGACTTTCTATCATACATTTTTATTTTTCCACCTTAAATATATAATGTGAACTCTTTTTTGCCGCTTTACTGCAGGAAATGGGCATGTCTCATAGAGAAGGTATTAGCATTAACAATGAATTTCCTTTACATTTAATGATTTTTCTTTCTTAAAATATATGTAACATTGATAAAGTATTGCTATCTCTACTATATAGTCAACATAATCTCTGTAACATATAACTTCTAATCATCTACCAGAAAAGATGCAGTTATGAAAATATTTCATTATGTGTTTGAGTGTAGATCATAAATTCAATATATGAGTTAGGCCTATTTCAAACCAATCTTAGTTCTTTAAAATAGCACAATTTTAAGGTGAATACTAACTTAGGTGCTGAGAAAATCAGCCTCAAGTATTGATCCAAAAATAGCTGACTATGGTTCCAGTTTTATGATCAACATTCAGGGGATCTGTATACCCACTAAGAGGTGGACAAAGCAACTCTCCACATAGTTTGGCTTCATTGTCTTCTCTCCAAAGATCTGAAAACATGTACCTTCTTCTCCCTCCTTCCAGTGCTGCTGGAAGCTTTTTTAAAACTTCTTGAACAAGCAAAAAGACTGCTTTGCTAAAACAAAACATGTAGATAATCCTGGAAAAGCTACTATAAACATTTACATTTGCATATAGCAGTAAGAGAATGAAAAAAAACCACTGAACTTGAAAACAGAGACTGTTCTAGTTTGAGCTTTGCTGCATTTACAAGCACAGTCTTGGACTAATTATCAAATTTATCTGAGCCTGGGCACTTAGAAAAGAGAGTTGTAGAAATAAAATGAAATAACATATCCCACCATGACTTGTAAGCTCTAAAGCATGCATAGTTCAAGATGCTTTTGTGAACTGTATCTAATGATTAGCAAATCTTCTGTGAGTCCTTATTAAGCAGGATTGAGAAAGGCATACAAGACCTTAAAAGTTTGTTAAGAAAAGAAAGGCAATATTGGGGATTCTCAGGCTACATAATGATTTTACAGGAAAATAATAGCTCAGAGGAGCATCTATGACCTAGGATTTATTTTATGCATATGATCATTAAACTAGACTCCAACCACAAATATGAGCATAATCAGAATGTTGTTCATTACACAATAAACATCTTGACACCCCTTTCAAGGACCAGAGACTGTGTAATGTTAATTGTGGAAAATATATTGCATTCCAATGGTTTTACTTGCTGAACCTTGAGACTTTTAATATGAATATATATGCAGGAAAATGTTAGTCTATGGAATATTTGAACAAATTTCCCTAAATCCCTTTTAAAAAGTTTGTTTCTGATCATAAATTAATTTTATATTCAGCAAACTACAGAAGCAAATAAATAAAATGTTGAATCTTATCTGTCTAGTCTATAATCTAGAAGCATTTATATCTGTTATAATTAAAGATGGAAATGCACTGGAACTGCAAATAGGTGACTCATAAATATATCCAGAAGTTAAGCAGCTTCAGAATGGCTATGTCAAAACTTTTTGTGAAAGAAACATTCTTTTAAAGCACAAAGCATTTGACTTCCCCCATATAAATCATCCCTTCCCAAACTTGTCCACAAACTAAAATAAATCGAAAAGAGTTTGGATTCTTGCCTTCCTCCAAAAAGTTTATTTTGAGGATGAAATGACTGTTTTCAATTTCATAATCCTAAAAAAATTAAAACTCTGGGGGTGAAAAATAGATTCAGGGAATACACACTAAATCATGAAATATTTTAATACCATTAATTTTTAGAAAGCCTTCCTGTATGATTAAGGTGCTGATTTTGCTGGGCTTAAAATTATTGGAAGTAAAAAATTAAATTAATACATATTTTTGCTGCTGTTGGCCTTCATATAACAATCCAGTCTTATTTTTTCTTGCAACTGAATAGCATTTTTATTTTTCAAAAATGTGAAAAATATTGAAAAGACTTGTGATTTCTTCCAAGGATCATGAGCTCTTTCTTGAACTATAATCAGTCCAAAAGAAGACACTCCTTGTGTCTTAGAAACTACATTGTGTTTCTAATTTCCTCTTGAGTTCCAGATAGCTTTAGGCAGTTTGGAAACTAAGAGGAAAAGTTTTTTCTACAAATACAAGACCTGAAATTATTTTCACTTAGAGGATGAAGTACCTTGCAGTGGAAAGATGCCTGTTACTAACTATATGAACATGGACCAGCTACTTAACCTTTATTTTCCTCCAAGTGAAACAGAGATAACATCTTTCTCACCTATTTCTACATGGTTTGGGTAAAGAACAACTTAGTTCAATTTAATAGTTCTTGATCCATTCATCTGTTCTAGGACATCTGGGTTGTTTCTGTGTCCTTGCAATTATAAATAGTGCTGCAATAAACATCCGAGCCCAGGTGCCCCTTTGTACCACATTGAGGTCTCCTTTGGGTAGATTCCCAGAAGAGCAATTGCTGGGTCAAATGGTATTTCTGTTCTCATTAGTTTGAGGGTCCTCCATACTATTCCTTTCCATAGTGTCTGGACCAATTTACATTCCCACCAGCAGTGTAATTGTGTTCCTTTCTCTCCACATTCATACCAGCACTTCTTGTTGCCTGTTTTTTTGATGTGGACCATTCTTACTGGTATAAGGAGGTATCTCTGTGGTTTTGATTTGCATTTCCCTGATTGCTAGCGATATTGAGCAATTTTTCATGTGCCTGTTGGCCATTTATATTTCCTCTTTGGAGAAGTGTCTTTTGAATTCTTCTCCCCATTTTTTGATTGGGCTTCTTGTTTTGTTTTTGTTTAGTTGTTTAAGTTCCTTGTGGATCTTCGTTATTAAACCCTTATCATTCTTGTGGAGGGCAAAAAAAGTTCCCATTCGGTTGGGCTTCTTTTGAGTTTTTTCTGTTGTCTCTTTTGCTGTACAGAAGCTTTTTAGTTTAATGTAGTCCCATCTGTTTATGTTTTCCTTCATTTTTTTTGCCATCTGCAGATGTTTCCAGAAAGGGATTTCTGAATTGTAATTCATGGAGGGTTTTGCCCAAGTTTTCCTCTATGTATGTTATGGTTTCAGGTCTGACATCTAAGTCTTTTATTCACCTTGAGTTGGTTTTTGTACATGGTGTGAGGATGTTGTCTTGGTTCATTTTTTTGTAGGTCTTAGTCCACACAATGGAATATTACTCATCAATTAAAAACAACAAATTTGATGAGACACATGGATGTACCTAGAAGAAATCACACTAGCAGAAATGAGACAGAAAGAAAAAGACAGAAACCAAATGGTTTCACTAATAATGGACAACCAAATGAAAGTAAACAATGGGGTGGGGGGAGGCCAGCTGGAGCAGTCAGGGAAGGGAAGTAGTGGGTAACCCCCAGGCATTAAAATGATGTGATATATATATAAATAAATTATTTTTTAAAAAGACAACACTATACATCTTTAAGGTATGGATTTTATTTTATTATGTCTGAGTAAAGTCAGAGATTAAATCTCTGCATTTTCAGAAAACAAAATTTAAAGATGGCAATAACAAGGAAAAGTAAACCTGAAACATGTGGCAGATCAAGGATTAATAACCTTGCCATAGAAAGTGTACAGATAAAGTAATAAAAAAGTAAACTCTGAATATTTCAGGAGAAAATGTATACATATGACTCACAGTTCATAAATAAATTGCAATCTCAATAAAATTAAGCAAAGGTAAGTAAAAAGTATATGCCTTTTTCTCAGCAGATTGGGATGAATTATAAAAATTTAATGACAAAATGAATGCCTCTGTTGAAGGAATTGTTATTTGTTGAATGAGGGAGAATGTATTATATGTGAAGAAAAATCATTCAAATTTGCAAAAAATAAAATAAAATAAAACAGTTCTTGAAGGGAGGTGTCCCCAGTGCGTTAAGATAGGTGGCAAGGAGATTAAAAACAAAAAACAAAACATGAGCATGATTGCCCTTGCCCTCAGGAGTCTTTAACCTAAAAAAAGAATTAAGACACAGAGATAGTGAGAGTGTGTTTTTCAATAATGGAAAGCAGAAAGTAATAAGGGCTCAAAAAAAAAAAGAACTGTGAGGTATGAGAATTCAGAAAGAAGTGATCATATCCTGACAACGATGAAATAAGTTCATGAATGAAAATATCAGATTTGGGGCATAGAATGATTCAGAAAAAGTATATGTTAGATAAAAACCTAAGTCACTCTTTAAAAACAAAAGCTAGGGATGTGGATATTAATATACATTTGAGTTGTTGTAAAATGCAGTTAGTGAGTTAGGCCTTAGTGAGGCTATTCAATTAGATGTCATCAGGTAGCTCCTAATTTCTGAATCTAAAATCAGTCTCTGTTCACCCTCCTTCCTGAGGTGGTCACATTTTGACTTCTTCCCTGTCTTTCCTGAATTGTCTCTCACCACTGACAGCTCCTTTCTTAAGCTTTCTTCCAGTCTTTTATTTTTATTATTTATTTTTATTGTATACATATTTGTGTGTGTGTATATTGTGCATCACTCTATTCCCCTGGGTTCTCCCACCACCATATCACCCATGAATCATCACCTTGAACGTTTGGGCTGATTCCCCCTCACTTCCTCCCCCTCCTCACCGGTATGTTTTTGTTCTCTTTTCAGCTTGTTAGTTTTGACTTTTCTTGATCTTTTGTTTGTTTTGCTTATATCCCATTTTTAAGTAAGAACATTTTTGTCCTTTCCTCTCTAGCTTTTTTTTTTTTTTCCAGTTTTTGTCTTTTCCTCTCTAGCTTATTTCAACTAGCATGATTCCTTCTAGGTCCATCCATGTTCCACAACCTTTTAAATGTGGAATACAGCTGTGTTCCAAAGGGAAGGCTTTGCAACTCCACTTCCTTTGTTGAGCTTCCTCTGTAAATGCAAGCCATGCTCAGAGCATCCACTATCCGCCAACAAACTACTGCTTATTGAAATCACATCTAGTCTTTACATCTCTCTCAAGCTATGAGCCAGGCAATGAACTGCTCTATCCATAGTTACTCTGCTGTTTTCTCAACCTGGAAACCTTCCCCTACTCTCAACCTGAAAAAAATCCCATCTAACCATCACCCTTCAAAGTCAATTTGAGATGCTTCCTCTCCTTCCCTGAACCTTTCCTAATCCCCCTCCCATCATTAATCGGTTCCACTTCTAATCTTCCAGCCTACTTTTCTATCTCTTGTTTAAATTCAGTTTTACTTTATAATTAATGACTAGCCTATCTACATTCCTCACTAAATTACAATTTCCCTGGAGGCAAGAAATTGTGACTTTTATAGCAGCAGGTTCAGTAGCTAGCATTTGATTTTGAATTCAACAATAGGTACTTGATAAAATGTAAAATGACACTATTAATCTGTCTAGAGTACCTCAGCTATATCTGTATTGAATAAAATGCAGCGAACTCAAGTTCTTGTGTCTAAAGGGAAATTAGGCACTCGAGATTCCCACACACCTCTTTTCTTGCCAGTCTGAATTTGCCACTTACACAGTTTTCTTACATCCATCAACTCTTCAACCATACATCTTTACAGACATAAATGAGTGTGAGACCACAAATGAATGTCGGGAAGATGAAATGTGTTGGAATTACCATGGTGGCTTCCGTTGTTACCCACGAAATCCTTGTCAAGAGCCCTATGTGCTAACTTCAGAGAAGTAAGTAAAGTCAGAACTTTTGAAAGTGAGAATCTTCTGGTCTTATCAAGCTAAACTGGTGACTGCTCTTGTGTCTGCAGCCGTTGTATTTGCCCGGTCTCAAACACAGTGTGCCGAGAACTTCCCCAGTCCATCGTCTACAAATACATGAGCATCCAATCTGACAGGTCTGTGCCATCAGACATCTTCCAGATACAGGCCACAACCATTTATGCCAACACCATCAATACTTTCCGGATTAAATCTGGCAATGAAAATGGAGAGTTCTATCTAAGAGTAAGTATCCCTAGGGCAGACTTTGAGAAAGAAGCAAGTTTGTTATTGTTGTTTGGTAGTATTCAGATAGAAGGAAAGCTAACCTTTACACTTGAGTTTAGCCACAGGCCAGGAAGCCATGGGAAAGCTAACATTTCAAGTTTTTTTGTGCAGACATTGTATGCAGATTATGTTTTTTAATCCGCTTGGTAAAATTACAGATAGATAGCAACATTTTAGACATTTTCAGAGAAGAGAGGCAGATTAAGTCTCTAAAGTCACTCAGATACCAAGTTGCAGTGTTAAGGAGTTGTCTATGACCACCAAAACATAAACCTAAACATGTAACCACATACACACCCTCAAGTAGATTCTACAAATCAGTGAGCTATTTCATTGTACATAGAAAAGATTAGCAGGAACATATTGTACTAAATACACATGTTGATTCTCAATGCACACCTGAAATGTATGTTGTGATACATTGTTACTTCTGCTTAAAACTTTTGCTTATATTCACACCAAAACTAAAACCTGGAAATCTCTGAGATAGGATCCCAACCCCTTGTTCCCCATGTCAGTAATTGTGCCATTCTTGTAAACTTCCAGGTAAATGTATAGTCATTTCGGGATGTGTTTTCCCTTTCTTTCAATGACTACAGGAAATCTTCCTCTCAGTTTGTTTCTTCATGGTGACTCCTGGATTATTGTTGCTTCCTTCTATCCTTGCCTCTGTTCCTTTCTGCTGCTTCTGAGCACCTCCCTCCTCCCTCCAGGGCTTTTAAGCATATCTTTCTGTCTCTAGTGCTTCAATCCAGGCCCTCCCTGCAAAAATACAGAAAGTTCATTTTAGGTTAAAATTCTAACATATTTTAAATACGGCTCACCACTTCATGTGAAAATGATGGCACCGCACCAAGCATTTTGCAGGGTTACGGTAACTGTTTCGCACTAAGGATGTTATTCATCCAGTTACAGTTTTCTCAAAACTCCTTTGGGCATTCTTCATTTTTAATCAGATTTTAAAGTCAATATTTCATTTTGAGAAATATGAAAAGTAAATTGGGAAATTCATCCTGTGGTAAAGTTTACAGATCTTTAATGTTTACACGTTTATTCTGTTCTTTGATATATTAAGTTCCCTCCCAACTCCAGAGTTATGTGATTCTGTTTCCTTGCCAGTAAATTAGAAATGATTAATTTCTCATGACCAACTTCTGAGGAGAAAAACCCAACCCAAAATAAAATCTATTACTACTCTTTTTCCTAATAGCTTAGGAATAAACTTCTTTAACATTTAATGCTTTAAATTTGAGATTTTATGGATATTTGTCACAATTTTAATTGTTCACTTCAGATAATACCAATTTAATAAGTCAATCCCAAGAAAATAACATTATTTGTAGTCCATGGCAATAAGTTCATGTCAAAAGTTTCTTTAATAATTTTCTATTTGAATCCTTAGCCATAATCTAAGTAAAATTTTCTCACTGAATTAACAAATGATGTTCCAAAATGCTTTTTCTTTGTAATAAACATGACACTTTAAAAGTTTTATGATTCACAGCAGTGCATATTATTGACTTGATGATTTCATATATAAAGTATTTTTCTCAAATCAAGTCTTTTCTCAGGAATGATTTAAAATATTAGTGATTTTGATAATCCCAGAGTTAAATATTAATTTATTTGAAACACTTTTTAAAATAAGTAGGTATATTTTGACTGTCTTATTATGTAACTCAAAAAAATAGTTAGATAAAATCCTACAAAATCTGTTCATTGAAATTCCACTTGCAAAGAAGTCATTTAAGGGTTAAGAATCAATCAGCAGCTCCTAATTAACACTTGAAATGTATTTAGTTCATGTCTTGGAGCATATAACACTTGGCTCCTTTTTTCAAGAAGCTTAAAATATTACTATGTAGTAAAAGTTAACATTTATGAAGAAATAAAAGTTTTTTCATGTTTAATTTCATGGTCCAAGAGATCAAAGAATTAATATGGGCTGGGATGGTCAACAAATGTTTCTTTATGACCTTCAGACAGGATCTGATTCCTAAAGAGATCTGTGGAATATATCATTCTATTTATTTTCCTTTTTGGAGACTACTGAGAAGATAGTCTTCCTTAAACAGGTAATATAAAGAAATAGTACATGAAATTGAGGGTAGGATACCATGCTGCCTTCTCCCTCCCAGGATCTAGCTTCCATTACTGAGTCTTATTTTTCTTCACAGGCCTTATCATACCTTACATAGAATTCATTGGTTTGTGTTGCTCACTAGACCGTAAGTGTAATGAGAGTAGAGGTTTCACCTGTTTCATCCTTGCTCATCGAATTGTATCTGACACAAACAGGTGTTCAAAGAATATTTTTGAAATAATTATTAAATTTAATCAATATCTTCAAGCTATTACTGTTATCTACAAATAGTGCCTGATGGGATTATGAGATCTTAAAGACACAGCAGCTAATTCCTGCCCCAGGGAAGCTTATAGCTGAGCATTGCAAGTTACTTAGCATGCATAACAAGTTAACCTAGAAGTAAGACATGACTGGTCTGGAAGCCTCCTGGAAGAAATGTACTTTAGCTAAAGAATGGAATAGAAAATGGAAGGAAAGGAAAGCAGACAAGTTGGTCTCAAATTCTAAATGCTAGAAGTGAAATGGCTTGAGAAGAAGCCTGAGCAAAATGAACTGAGTCTAGATCATGCAATGCCTTACTGACCTTGTTAAGGTTTCAAGTAGAAGGAGTTGCTTCAGATTTTCATTTTAAAAAGATGACTAGGTACCCTGTGGAACCTGGATTGGCATGAGCAAGAATGGAAATGAATTGACCAGGTAGTAGTAGTTCAGGAGATGGGTTACCAAGGTGATAGCAGTAAGTCTAAAAATTTGGGCAAATTTATGAAGATATAGGAAGAATTACTTGACTACTAAACTGTTTGCTATGGAGAGAAGACAGCATCAAGGATAGCCCCCAGATTTCTGTTTTGAACAACAGTAAATGGTGGTGTCATTTACTGACATAGGGAAGCAGGAATCGGTGTGGAAGGAAAGAATTCAACTTAGATATATTGAGTTGTAATCCCCATGACACACCGAGTTGAGTACAGAGTGGGGTATGTGGACTTGAAACTCAAAATTCAGACCTTCATGTAACTAGCAAATATGTGATGATTGAAGTCACAACTATGGATGAAATTACTCAAGGGGAGTGTGTAGAGTGTGGGTGAAACCATTCAGAAAAGAAGGCTTGAGATATAGAGAAGTAGAATAGGAACAATTTTCACCACACCTTGAATTTTATTTTCCTTCAGAATAATTCCACATCACAATCTTAGCCTTCAGTGACCTATTCAATCTGTCTGTCTGTCTATCTATCTATCTCTACTCCCCCCCCATTCTATCTGTTGTTTACCTTTAAAGTGACAATAGTCCTCTGATCATTCAAACCCTATTTTCTTCTGGTCTGTTATTATTTTGTGGACCCTTGCACTCACTTGTTACCAACATCTCAATTACCTATTTTAACCCTGGTTCAATCCCATTATCCATCTCTATTAAACTATTCATATCTATTAATTATATTATTATCTATCAAATTATTCATGTCTATTAGATTATTCTTAATTATTATCATGTCTAGTTTGTCAGCACAGGTTGGTAGCACTATATATAAATCTCCAACTTAAGTTGGAACCTCAGTATGCTCAATAATCTTTTCACTTTTTTTAACTTGTCTTCATTTCCTGATTGTAATGTCCCCATATTCTTTAAGTCCTTATACCCTTCCATGTGAGTCTGTAACTTTACATCTTATTCTTCTGAAACCACAGAGATCAATAGAACGAATTTCTGAAATTTTCACCACATCCTCTTCATGTGTTTGCCTTCCTACTTTCTCTCTTTAATTTTCCAAAGATAGGCTATGACTTCTGTTAATCAAAACCAACCCATTGTAAATATACCTCATTGCATCTTTGCTAGAAACTTATTCCATCGTATTCCACTCTTCCTACCTATATTCAACATGTTTCTCCCTTTAAACATTACCTTGTCTCTTCTCCCTTACTCACCAGGCTTCTTAAAACAGTTTGTAATCATAGTTTCTGATTTCTGGCTTCTATTCCTACTTCCCTAAATGAAACTGCTCTGCAGAAAAATCATCTACAATATCCATAAGTCTGTGAAATTCAAAGGCATGTCATCTCCAGTCATGCTCAGCTTCCCTTGCTCTATTGAGCACTGTTGGTCTTCCAGGTGTTTTCCACTTAATAATCTGTTTTGTTCTCAGCCTCTTTCAATGCTTTCTCCTCTGGCCACTCCTTAAAATTTGACCTCTCCCATACCCAGCCCTATATATATTTTCTCCCTTGCTTTAATGGCTAGTCATTGAAGTGACTGTTAAATTCTAATCCACTGTCTCTATCCCTGCCCTCTCCTTGGCATTTAGATTCAGATATCTACTACTCTTCTCTCCAATCTCATCTCCAGAACTACACATTTTCTTCACCTACGTGAAATTGCAATCAGTTTTTCTGAATGCAGTTCATTACAAAACTTCCATTTATCTTGGGTAACTCCCAGGGCATTCAAAAGCCTCTCTCCACTATTCAAATCCCCTCCTCTTTTTCCCTGTGTGTATATTCTTTCATATATCTCCAGACATATCCTGAGTATCCCCATGTATATCAGCATTCACCATATTCTATTGAATTAGCTATTTACAAGTTTCTTCACCTAGAAAATGTAAACAGATGTACATTATTGAAAAGTAAAGGATGACAACTGTTTACCAATTCAAAAGCCATCAGATTCTCACATGAACTATAGTTTCTATAAAGATTGGAAATACTGTTAATAGTAAAAGAAATATGAACAAAGAGAAAACAAAGAACTATGACAAAAATAGGTCTTTGTAATTTGCAACTTATAACTATGTATGGACAAGGAAATGTTGAAACCAACAATGGACTAAGTAGTGACTGTTTTCCACCCTCAAAATTTTTCCATTAATTCTTACAGAAAGTATATTCACAAATAATAGAAAATCTCATCAAAGAAAAATTATTTCCTTCATTTTTTTCCTTCTATTTAGCAAACAAGTCCAGTCAGCGCAATGCTTGTGCTGGTGAAATCGTTAACAGGACCAAGAGAATACATCGTGGACCTGGAGATGCTAACCGTCAGCAACATAGGAACCTTCCGCACAAGCTCAGTGCTAAGATTGACAATAATAGTGGGGCCATTTTCATTTTAGTCTTTTCAGAGTCCACGAGAGGCATTTAAATCAGCCAGAGAATATTGTTACCTAAAACTACTATTTTATTTATAGATATATCTAGTACATCTATATCTATATACTGTACACTCACCAATAATTCAAACATTTACTCCATAGTATAAAGTGGGCATTTAATCTGTAAAGATTCAAAGTTTTTCCTTCTAACCATATGTAAATTAGACATTAATCCACTGAACTGGTCTTCTTTAAAAGAGCTACGCATACTCTGGTGAAACTTGGATTCTTTTTTGTAGAAGTGGAACCAAGCACTGATTATCTTCTGTGATGCTTAAGGAAACTTACTACAGCTCCACTGATAGTCTCACAAGGAGGCAGCCATTATAGCAATGAATAGCATGCAGGTTCCATGAGTTTTTTTTTAACTGCTTTGTAAGAAAATGGAAAAAAGCCAATAAATATATATTTCTTAGAAAATGAGGATCTGCCATATTTGTGTTGGTTTTTATTTTCATGATCAGTCTAAATGTGCTTGTTTATTACATAATAATACATAATGATAAATCATTATTTTATAATATGCTGTTTTCTGTAGGATATTTTCAAATTTGTCAAAAATTTGTATTAATAATGCAAGAACAGTAAGAGAAGTTCCCAAACTGAATTAGCTATCCTTTAGGAAATTATATTCTGAAATCTACAGGAAGGAGATGCAAAAATGGTTTCTTTTTAAACTACATTGTATTTGAACCAGAGAAGCAAACTCAGTGTGTGAGTTGGTTTGAGCTGCTAAAACAAAATACTATGGATTAGCCAACTTCGAGGCTGGCAGTCTAAGTCCAGGATGTCTCCACAGCCAGTTTCTGGCAAGAGCCCGCTTCCAGTTGTACCATCACACTGGGAGTTCAATATAGGATTTGGGGTAGGGATGGGTATTCATTCTATTAATACTCAGTAAATGTAATAGCATCCCTAAATTCAGGACTTCTACAAGATATGGAACAAAAGGGTATTTTACTAAGGAAATTTTAACTTCTCCAAAAAATGAGAAGTCTAAAACTTTACTAATTTGTAACTAAATTTTTCATCTTTATATTCAATACTCACAAGAGGAAGAAAACTGCTGGTTTTTCTTCTTGGCTTCCAGAAGGACAATGAACTAAAGCAAATTACTCTCCCTCCAAATTCTATGAAAGGTTTTATGTGTTCTTATTTATTTAAAATGCAACTACTTCACTTTGATGTAGCATATTTTTTTTACATAAAGGATAACTCAATATTAAGAGGTTGTTTTTTAATGTAACCAATGACAGCCATACAATTTTTGCATCTGAGAAGACATTAGTCACAGCTGTCAGAGCATAAACAACCAAAATTATTTTCCAAAAAATTGTCTTGGAGACAAGGAAACAAAAAGACTTAAAATCACGCCACATGAAAACTATGCAGTCAATTTCTTCTTACATCCAATTTCAAAGCATATATGAATAACTTCTGATACAGGGGAAACTTCACACTGAAAACAAATGTTTCTCAGAGAGTTAAGTATGCAGTAACTATCACAAAGCTCACCAAGAGAAGCAATGAACAAAATACAAAATTTTGTTAGAACAGAGCAGATGAGGGACTTTTTAAAGGTTAGAGTGACATGTAGTCAGTGGTGAGGCCAGACAAGAAAGCAGAGTATACAATCAGCCACAACAGGACTGTTCAGTGACTTCCTGTATCCAGTCTAGATAATTAAAGTTCAGATAAATTAAAACTTGATCTATTTTTTTTTCATTTTTAATCAATCTGATAATTTTTCTACATAGAGTCATAGTGTTCATGTCTCTAAAGATGGCAGGGTCAAAAAAAAAAGCTTATAGAGTTCTCACTCATATAAGAAAGCAAGAGTTCATCTATAACTCCATAGAAGACTGTATACGAAATAGGAATCTCTGAAATATTTTCATTAGCTCTCTAAATTATGTCTAGTATTTTCCTTAAATAATGCACATTTTTACCCCTTTCACTGATACTAACTGAAATATGATTACTCATGTTAAACTAAACGTTGCTTTACATGTGAAAAAAGTACAGTCATGGGTTCTCTCACTTCCAAACATACTTCCAGGAGAATACATATGATTTTTCAGTACTGAGGACTGAACTTGTCATTTCTATCATTTCACTATTCTAATGCCTGAAACTGGGTTCTGATTGGACAGTTATTTTCTAATGTCTGTTAGGAACAGCCTCTTGAATGTTAACACATTTCAAAAGGAGAATACCTTTCTTTAAACTGCCAAGTTTTCCTCTCAACTAATTTCCTTTTGAACCTGCTATCTCCATCCTCTCCAAACATAAAACCTCCTATTAAATATAACAGGAATCTAAGCTTAAATGCCACCTAGTCAAACTTCCTTATTTTTAAGGTTCAGGATAACAGTTTGTTGAGCAAGGACTCTGTGCCTCGAGTGCAGGTCTTATGACCTACACTAAGGCTCTTTTCATTGACTTGACTCCAAATTTCATCACCAACAAGCGCTCTCTATCTTTCCAAGCTTCTCCCTACAAAAATACCCACCCCACATAGTGCACCAACATTGCTACTTCCCCAGCCAGCTGGCACCTCGTGCAGTCACACTGAAATAACACAGATGCCAACTGACTCTGATTTATCCTTTTAAACTTTAACTGGTTTGTTCACTTTAAAAAATACCAGAGTCGAGAGTAATTAATTGTGTTACATAAAACAACCCTGAACTCTAGAAGCTGCAAATCAAGAATCAATCATAAAGCCTTACTAAACTTGAAAGGATAGTAAATGCCATAGGAAAAATGTCTATTACTAAAAATCCAAGTGGAATCCTTTTATTTGCTTCCCTCCCCTCCCCCCCATAGAACTCTCTTTATAAGGGACAAAATGGCAATATCAGTACCTGCCTGTGTATTTTTTACTAAGATTCCAAAGCTCAACTCAGAACATAGATTTCAATACTTGAAATGGATAACATTTAGTATAATGTTAAACACAATTAGTAATAATGTTAAGCACAATTAGTGATAAAATAGTATCAAAAAATAATGAGGCTAAGTGGGATTTTATAGAGTGAATAAAACCATAAACAGATATTTATCTTATAGTATTTCACTTTTATGGTTCAAGGAAAAATTATCATAGTGATAGAAACAGGGAGATGTTCAAAGGATAGAAATGTTAGAATTGTATAAGATGAATGAATTCTAGATGTCTGTTTGCTGTACAATATAACTAATAGTATGATACTGTGCACTTACAGCATTAGAGGGTAGCTCTCACCTTAAAACCTAACTCTTGAAAACTGACTATAGAACTGAAGTATCCAAAGTGGGGAGTGGAGAAGGGAACAAAGGAGGAAACAAGCACACTGGACTCTGGTGGTGGACTATGTGTGATTTGACGATGTATACCCTGAAGTGACAATACTTAAGAGAGAGAATCCCAGTGTTATCACAATTGAAAGAATAAATCTTATTTAATCACAAAAAAAATGGGTAAGTATCATGTTAAATGTTCTTACTACAATACGAAGAGAACCTAGAAAGATATTTTTGGAGATGATGGACATGGTGATTATGATGGTAGTATTATCATCATACTATATTATCATCATACATATCATCATAATCATTGATTATTGTGATAATAACACTGATGTATGCATATATCCACACACATCAAATTATTTAAAGCAAGCATGGGCAGTTATTTTGTATATAAGTTAAACCTAAATGAAACAGCAAAAAAAATTTAAAGGCCGGGCACGGTGGCTCGTGCTTGTAAGCTTCAGCCTATGAAGCGGCTGGGGCTAGGGATCGCGGTTCGAGTCCCACCTGGGGCCCATAGTGAGACCTAGTTCCAAAAAAACAGCTGGGCGTGGTGGTGCACGCCTGTCATCCCAGCTACCTGGGAAGCTGAGGCTGGGGATTGCTTGAGTCTGTGGTACCCTGGGCAACGAGAGCCTGCAGTTCCACAGACAAAAAAATAACAAGACCTAGTCTCAATCAATCAATCAATCAATCAATCAATCAATCAATCAATAAATTTAAGAGCAACAATGTTGACCAGGGGGCTAACCACACCCTGGTCCAGAAACAGGCTTAGAGAGCCCTTAGTGGAAGGCAAGGGCAATATAGAGATTATTGCCATTCCTTGACATTGGCTAATAATCATGAAGTGATTTTGAAAGGGTAAACAATGAACATCATCACCTAAAGAAATTTACATTACTGGCCTGGAATAAGATAAAATACTACATTTTGTTAAGAATTTAGTCCTCCATGGGACTTTTCATATTTTCACAATGTTTGAGTGAAGATCGCCAATAAGTAGGCTTTTTAAATTCTGTTTTAAAAATATACATATTGAAAATCAGCTAGAAGAACAATCCCATATGTAACAAATGTATTTATCTTTACCATTCTGCCTCTACAGGGAAATCCAAATGATGGAAATTGAAAGATTGTTCAATACTCTTAACACCCAGTGGGATTATTATTTTTGGAGAATTTCACAAATACAATTTTATTGTTAAATCTTGTTTCCATGACTCCAAGCAGTTGCTTATGTCTTGAGAAGCCTTGTGTGCTTCTAATTTTCAAACTCTTTTAAAATATAGAGCAGCTGCTGGTCTGCTCATATGTTATGTATAAGCAGCCCACAAGGGACAAAGCCCTCCATTAATATGTCGAATTATTTTTAACACACTATATTTCTATCCTGAATCATCATCTCAGAAACATGGCAAGTTTCCATCTTCCCAGCTGGGGGGAGCACCTGCAAAATACAAACCCAAACTGTGACACATCTGGTACCAAAAATCCAATCTTGTTTCATCTGGCCAGCAGACTGAAATATCAAGATTGTTGAACAGAAACAAGGCAAAAAGTCAACTGCCTCTTATATATAGTCAACACAGATGTCTAGTTAAGCTGTTTATATTGTGAGTGCATGTGTATGTTAACAGAACACAGACCCATTTAATAAGCCAGAGATGGAATATAAATGCAGGAGAATTTTAAGGACTAAATGCAATAATTCAGTTCTTTTTTATCTGCCCATAGAAACTAAATTAATTTCTACAGAATCTCCACATTATTTTGGAACTGTCACATAGAACACAAGTAAATAATTTTGTTGAGTTATTTGGTATCTCCAAACTATTTATTTCCTTTAAAAACTGTCCCATATTTTTCTATTTTAATACTTACATTTTGTTTCTTTAAGTGGTAAATCTATTTCCAAATGACTTCAACTCAGTGTCTTGGTTTGTGTTACCCCAAAAGCAGATCCAAACTTAAGAATTAAGAATCAGTCTGAAAGGTGGAATGGGTAGACAAGGACGTAGGGAAAGTAAGTCAGACTAGAGAGAGACCACTAAATGAGAGTTAATAGGTGAATCATTTCTGTGAGCAACTGACACTCAGGTTTTCTGGGTATCCTCTGAGAAAATGTATAGAACTAACAGAAAAACAGCCTCCAGAAGCTTCCTAGGCTGAGACCACAACCACCCAGTGATGAGGGTTGATCTACAATCACAACCCACTTACTCTGCCAACAGATCAAGTTCCCTGGCACTGGAGAAAGCCCTCAGGCAGAGGGTGAGCAGATTGACATGGGATATTGTCAGTTACCCAGAAATTCTACCATAGCCCCCAACAAACTTATGTGGCTGAAGAGATATAGAGCAGGCATCAATAGCTACTGACTGAGGTCAGTGTAAGGCTAGGTAACTGATGAAAGAAGACATGAAGCTATTCCTTTAACCCTTTCCTGTTGATTCTCTATCTCGCTTCTCTCTGCCTCACTCATACTTTTCTTCTACTCTAGCTAACTTCTCCTCTGTGTTTGCCCACTATGCAAGTCAGGCACTACACATGTCCAAGACATATGGTCCTGAATTACATGCAGACACATAAGTTATTACATGCCTCTCTGATTTCAGAGCATATCTGATCAATCAATCTGATTTCAGAGCACACCACAAGATCACTGCCAAGTACTGTATAAAATTAGTTGCTCTTCAAAAGTAAATTTTTAAACCTAATGAAGCTAAAGCTCCTGTGCCCTTCCACTGTATAAGTCTTTCTCAAAGCACTGAAAAAAAGCCTCAGCAATGTGTTTATGTAATAGTGTTGTTTTTTGTAAAGTTCTTTGTAAAATTTGCAAAAATAATGTATTTCAGCCATTTGGTAGGATTGTTCACTACTTTAGACATACTTTTTGTAGACACACTTGTAGAATCACTTTTTTTGTGATTGTTACTAGAGTTACACGGATTTTTTTTTTAAATACAGTCTAGGGAAATTGAAGGAAAGGGGTATATAGTTTGAAGTTAGAGGAATATATTTCTTTAGAGGACAGTTCTATATTTAACGAATTTTAATTCGTGATTTGTACAGGGATAACTCCTACATATATGTCCCTACCACTCTCTGTGTTGACTTTACTTAAAAACATGAACAAAGATACAAGATCCGGAGTCACACTATAATATGTTCTGTAGCATCTGGCACCAAGTTTTCTGATGTGCGCAACCAGAGGCAAATCTATGGAAAAGAGATTTTAAATAATGAGAGGATTTTATTTTTAATCAACATCTATAAAGAAATGCACTTCTTTTTTGCAGCATATACAACTATAAAACCATCCCATGAAAAATTTTCATATTTTTATAGTAACTCAGAAGAAATTGTGCTGACAATGAGAAGTGAATTGTAATAACAAAAATATTCTGGACATTCTACCACAGCATGGCAAAATAGGAGGTTCTGATAAAACCCTCTCTTCAATGTAAAACTAAATTTTACCCTCTGAATATTTCACCAGTGTTTTATCGCAATGATATACTATAGCTGACATGGGGTAACTTAGTTGAAAAGGGGGCACCAATAGGAGCACCAGTAAGCAAAATGGACAAGATGAGACCTATCTTGAGGGCAAGTGAGGAAGGAGCACTGTGGATGGAGTCCAGCAGGACTAAAAGAGGGCCTATAGGAGTGGAAAGGGAAGCTTCCATTGCAGTCTCTGGCCTGGGAAACAGGCTATGGCCTGGGAAGAAAGAAGGGTGCCATACGGCACAGATGGGCAGTAGCTTGGAGGGCTAGGACCTAGGATGTGGCCACCCTAGGGGAAAAGGAAAAGTTAGTAGTGGGTCTTTGTTTGAAAACTCAAAAACTGTGTATGTTGAAGAAACTTGGGGTCTGCATTTGCTGGGAAAGTTTGGAAACTCAGAAAACCTTGGAACCTGGAAAAGACTTGAAATTTGTGTACCTCTGATGAGAGAACAGCTTGCTGGAAAACCAAACTTTGTGTTGA
This sequence comes from Uropsilus gracilis, assembly GCA_004024945.1. NCBI lineage: Eukaryota > Metazoa > Chordata > Mammalia > Eulipotyphla > Talpidae > Uropsilus > Uropsilus gracilis. The sequence continues at coordinate 51,885 of PVHY01003922.1, forward strand.
ATACCCACCTCAAGTTTGGAGTGGTAAGGAGACACCATTTTGGACACTTTCCTTGTTTGGAATGCAGACTGCAGAAAGATGCCATCTTTGATCTTACACTTTAAGATTCCCGCTTCAGGGCTGGAGAAGAGAGAAGACCATCTCAGAGCATGTGCATCATGGAACTTGTATTTCTTTCTTTGTTTTAGGACTTGCAAGGACTTTAGAGACTGAACAATAACCAGGGTAAGATAAGAAGTCACTAGTGGTCTCAGTGATTCTTGCTTCTTTCCTACTTACAAATAGATTCTGTTTTATTTTCCCTAAACCTGGTTTATCTTGAAACTGGGTGTGGGTGGGAAGGACCCCAAAGGAGTGCCAGGTTTTAATAGTGTTCTCTCTCCTTGCTAGTTTAGGCGCCTCTGTACACCTGGTTTCATAGCTATGAATAAACCAAAAAAGAAAGCGAAAACTGGGAAACACCAAACATATGGAAACAAAACAAAATGCTTTTGAATAATTCCTGGGTCTTTGAAGAAATCAAAAGAGAAGTTAAAATAATATTGAAGACCAACCAACTCAAATGAAGAGGCAAATTCTAAGAGTCATGGGATGCACTAAGAGCAGTATTTAGTGTGACATATATAGCAATACATACTCATTATCAGTAAGCAAGAAAAATCAACAGATGAGATGAAATCTAAATGAAAATTTTTTATGTCCTGAAAGATACAACCACAGAATACAAAAAAGTAACCTATGGACTGGGAGAAAATATTTGCACATCATACATCCAACAAAGTGTTGATTTCCAAAATATAGAAAGAATTCATATAGTTCGACAGCAACAACAAAAATATCCAAAAGATCTAAACATGCAGTTCTCCAGAGAAGATATATAAGTAGAAAACAGGCATATGAAAAAAGTTCAACATCACCTATCATGGGAAACACAAAACAAAACCATGCACTATATTACCTCATCTCTGCTAGAATAAACTTTAAACTGAAAATAACAAAAGGTGGTAGGACATGGAGAAAAAGGAGCCCTCATCCAATGTTGTTAGGAATGTAATTTAGGGCAGCTTGTAATGTAATTAAGCAATTTAGAAAATTGCTTAAGATATAAAAATGTAAATACTATATAGTATCCTACAATACTACTACTAGGTATTTACCCAGAGGGTATGAATACCATAATACAAAAAGATTTATGTACTCCTATCTTCACAAAAGCCAAGTCTTGAAACTAGAATAAATGCCATTGACAGATAACTGGATAAATATATTATGGAATAACTCCTCACTCAGCTATTCAAAAAGATGATATAGTGCCTTTTGGGGAAATAATTATGGATGAATTGAGGTCATTATGTTAAGTGAAGTAAGTCAGAAAGTGAAAGAAAATTACCAGATGGTTTCACTGATTTTTGGAATATAAATAACCAAAGAAATTGGCAAAACAAGATTAAATCTTAGACTCTGAAAAATATACTGATTACCAGAGAGAATGGGGCTAGGGAAAGGGGCTTGAGGAGGGTGAATGAGTCATATACACATATGGAGATAGGAAGTTATATTCCCAAAATTATGTAATTGTGTAAACAAATGGCAAACAATAATGTGGGGGGGGGATCTGTTTAGAATAGTATTCAAAATTCTAATTATTGAGAACAAGAAATAAATGTCAAATGCAAGCAAAGAATTGGTTGTTTTCATCATATTTAGGAAAAGGAGTGAATCATATGAACACATTGGGAAAGGATTTGTTGTCCTGATACTTATACAATACTAACATAAATAAAGGAAAGATAAAAACTGAGTCTCCATAGGGGTTTATCAATTTTATTAATTTTATTTTTTTTAAGAAACAGATTTTGGTTTTGCTTGTCTTCTAGATGGTCTTTTGGTTTCTATTTCATTTATCTCTGCTTTTATTTTTATTTCTTGTCCTCTGTTGGGTTTGGGGTTTATTTGTTGCTCCTTTTCTAGTTCCTCAAGTTGGGAGAATAGGTTTTTTCTTTGGTTTGTTTCTTGCTTTTTGATATGAGCCCGAATTGTTATGAACCTTCCTCTTAATACTGCTTTTGCTGAGTCTCATACATTTTGGAATATTGTGTCATCTTTATCATTTGTTTCCATGCAAGCTTTGGAAATACTGGATGGTCTTGCTTATATGTGAGATAAAGAGAAAATAACAGACAAGAAAAATTTAAAACTAATTTTTAGCAAACTTAAACTATAGAGCATGAGAGCGGAGAACAAGTCAGAGAATAGAGAAGACAGAACCAAGTAGGAAGGTGCAGAGAGGAGCAGCAGGGAGGCTGGAGGCCTCAGAGCTGCTGCTGCCATGTGGGGCAGCAGGGAGGGAAGGAAGCCAAGCTGTGGGCTTCCATTCCCAGCCCAGGTCAGTCAGGAGCCCGGGGAAGCATGTTGGAGAAACTTGTGGCTTGTGTGCGCTGTCTTGGAAACGTAGCACTTGAAAACTTGGTTTAATTTTGAAACTGCGAGGCTTGGAAGTCTTCTGGAGAACTGAGGAGAGTTTGCTGTATTGCTGTTTTCAACGTGAGACACCTGAAGTGCTTGCTGTGTTGCTATATCGAATGAGTATTGCTGATGTTGGGCCACTTTGGAGTTGGAGCTGAAAGAATGCTTGGAGCTGTGCCTTTTGCAGAAGAATTGAGTATGCCATCCTGGTCTTCCTCATTGGATTTGAATCTCCTGCTTCCGGACATGGATCAATGACGCCATCTTGGCTTCTTCTGGCTTGCAGTGAGTGGTGCTGTCTTTGAAGAAGGAGTGACAGTGCCATCTTAACTCCTTCATCTGGCTTAAGGTGGGGCAGCCGGCATTTTGTGGACACACATGGCTGAGCAGTCGTGCAGTTTTGGACAAGAGACTGGACTGTGTGGGAAGATTACCAAAGGTGTTTCTGTACCCCTTGCACTCCACAATGATTCTTGTCCAGTTTGTCTTTCAATAAGTAAATTTGGTTTTTCCCTCTCAAAAAAGAAAAGTATAGAGCATGAGGTAAGAGGGGAATATCAGCAAAGGGAGGGCCACAGAAGACTGGGATGATGGTTCAAGAGTGATAAGGTCGTGGGAGAACCGCAGGAACCGCAGGATAATGACATAAAATATGTAACATAATAAATATTTTTTTAAAAAAGAAATTATATATTTCATATAGAGACATAAAAATATATGATTTGAATAAATGGATAAATCTCTGTAAAAAAACTGAGCCTCACTATCATAACATGGGCATCAACAATTCAAATGTGTATGACTGTATGACCATTTCAAATGGTAATTAAGAATCTGCATGTGAAAATTTTGAGCATATGAACAGGTACAGATTTTGTATAATAGAAATTTGACAAAAGGTTTTTTTTGTTTACTTTTGTCAAATTTCTATTAAAAGTGGGGAAAAAAATTTTGCCCTCCATACATACAGGATCTGATAACAAAAATACACAAAGAACTCACACAACTTAACAAAAACAAAGCTAAAAATCCAGCTAAAAAATGGGGAGAACTAAGAAGACATTTCTCCAAAGAGGAACTACTAATGGCCAACAGGCACATGAAAAAATGCTCAATGTCACTAGCAATCAGAGAAATGCAAATCAAAACCACAAAAAGATACCACCTTACACCACTAAGAATTGCCCACATCCAAAAGAAAGACAACAAGTGCTGGCATGGATATGGAGAGAAAGGAACACTTTTACACTGCTGGTGGGAATGTAAACTGGTCCACACTATGTAAAGATGTGTGGAGGACCCTCAAACTAATGAAAATGGAACTACCATTTGACCCAGCAATTGCTCTTCTGGGAATCTACCCAAAGGAGACCTCAATGCATGTACAAAGCAACACCAGTGATTGGATGTTTACTGTAGCATTATTTATAATTGCAAGGACATGGAAACAACCCAAATATTCCAAGACAGATGAATGGATGAAAAAGATGTGGTATATATACACAATGGAATATTACTCATCAATTAAAAATGACAAATTTGACAATATTATGAAAGCATTGGGTGTACTTAGAACAAATTGTATTAGCAGAAAGAAGTCAAAAAGAAAAAGACACTAATTTCTTTCTAATATATGTGATATATACTAATTTCACTAATATATGTGATATAGACACTAATTTCACTAATATATGTGATATAGGAAAAACAAGCAAAAGACCAGGAGGAAAAGACAAAACAAGCTAAGAACCAAACTGAAATGCACAGCTGGGTGGGGTGGGGGGAGATGAGAGGAGTGGTCAGGGAGGGAAGGAGGTGGGTGTTCCCTGGGGAAAACAAAGATGTGAAGAACTCATACAACTTAACAAAAACAAATCAAAAAGCCCAGTCAAAAAATGGGGAGAAGAACTAAAAAACACTTCTCCAAAGGAAATACAAACAGCCAACAGGCATATGAAAAATGTTCAATATCACTAATCATCAGGGAAATGCAAATCAAAGTTACAATGAGATACCATCTTACACCAGAAAAAAATCAAATAAATAACTAAATATCAAAAAGCTGGGTGGGGAGGACAAGTGCTGGTGTGGATGTGGAGAGAAAGAACACCCTTACGCTGCTGGTGGTGATGTAAATTGGTTCATTCACTATGGAAAACTGTGTGGATGACCCTCAAACTACTGAAAATGGAACTACCATTCGATCCAGCAATTCCACTTCTGGGAATCTACCCAAAAGATACAAAAACACTAATTCGAAAGGACACCTGTACTTGGATGTTTATTGCTGCACTATTTACAATAACCAGGATATGGAAACAACCCAAATGCCCCCAAACAGACAAATGGATCAGAAAGGAGTGGTATATGTACACCATAGAATATTAGTCAGCAATCAAAAATGACAAATTTGAGGCATGTGTGACAACATGGATGGATCTAGAAGGCATCATGCTAGCAGAAATAAGCCTAAAAGAAAAAGAGAAAGTGGATGATCTCACCCATATGTGGGATATAGGGAAAACAAGCAAACAAAAGTATAAGTAAAAATTAAAACTAACTGTCAGCAGAACTGAATCATAGAGCAAGAGAGGGGAAGGAAGTAAATTGGAAGAGGGATGGGCAAAAGAGATTAAGATGATGGTTCACAAGTGACAAGGTGGTGGGAGAACCCCAGGAATACAACTATGTAAAAAATATATATTTACAATCCATAAAAAGGAAAACATAAACTGAATCAATATATACCAAAGAAAACTTGAAAGATTTAATGATGGGTTGGGTATGGAAAATGAAGAAGAACGTGTTGGGAATGAGCCTCAGCTCCAATAGACAAGCAATTGAATCCAAGCAGAGGTTCAGGAATTTGAGCATCTTCATTTTGGGGGCTCTGCCATCTGCAACAGGGAGAGTCTAGCTGTGTTTCCAGGAAGAACAGCAAAGGTTGCAAAGGTTTTGATCACTCACTTGCAAACCACTACCTAAAAAGGGATGCAGCAACTTGAGTATATTCTTTCTTCTGATAATAGATCTGTTCCATTGGGGCAAATAACAGCTTCCTAACTCCCAGATTAATACTTAATTTCACTTATTTTTTCCTGTATACTTTCTTTACTTATTGTGTATTCCATGTGTATACATCCACACATGTATTCATTTTTAATGAGGCCAAATTATCTTTTTTTCTTTTTTTCCAAATCTTTTCAATGCCTGTTCATTCATTCAATAGATATATTTAATTGATTCTCGTTGCCTCAGCCTACTTTTTTTGCTCCACATGCAAGGAAAGCAGAGAGATGAAAATTGTTCTTCTACTCTTTGAACAAGTTGTTAGAACTGGGTTTTAGATTTGTAAGGGAAAGGCTCATATACAGATGTGATTACTTTGGTGTGTTATTCCTGATAACAGAAATGTAGATGAAAATAATATAAATGTACAATAATGAGACATGATTAAGTTTAAACTCTGGCATATCTATGTGGTAGAATATAATTCGGTAATTTAAATGCTTATGAAATGATTTTATAGAGTGGAGATATTTATGACATTTTAAATATTCAAGTTATTGTTATCTCAGTACATAAATATATGCACAGAAAGGAAAAAGTACACCAATCATTAACTATAGTTATTCTAGGATAGGAATAAATGCACTGAATTCTCTCTGAACTTTCCTATCTCTGCAATGTATTGTTTATTTTTACGTGAGGTTCATATCACATTAAGTTCTTTTTTAACAATTCAAAGAAAATTAAATAAGCCATAAGATATTTGGAAATATAATCATCACAGCTAGGTCATATTAAAGCTTTCTAAACAAAATAGGCTTTCAACTAAAGCTAAAGCTGTCAAAAATCCAGGAACAGTTTACCAGAATCTTCTTTGTGAGTGACTGCTCAATAACATTTGTGCAGACACTCCACCGGTTCAATTAACTAAGGATTTTGATGTCTTGGTGTCTTATATACAGTCTAATGTATGGACTCATAAGTGTTATGCAGGTAGGGCAAAAGGCAGAAATAAAACTCTTGGTAAAGAATCAGGTCTGGGTAGATGAAGAGGGATTAAAAGAAGCCAAGCGTCCTAGTAAGAGAAACTGAAGAGAAATACCTGACTCTGGCTTCCACTACTGCAAAAGCAAGGGTGCCAGACATCAACAAGTAAGTGCAAGAGGAAAAGCTTGTCAGATCAGTTGGATTTAGAAGTGTCCATTGAGGTTCAAGAGAGGATTCTGCTGCCAGGCAGTTCACATTAACTTCCTAAGATGAGCTATAACATAGTGCTTTACTGGAAATTTGAAGGTATGCTTTCAAATATATTAAAGATGTAAATGTCAGCAAAGCTTTTCCAAGAAAGATATTTCTAATTCCTAGAATTTCTAATACCTAGATATCTAAATAGTAATGATATTAACTGAGCATGTATTTTGTTCCATATGCTGTGGGTTCACACTGTGCTAAACCTTATGTGTGCTTTGTAGTTGTTATCTCATTTTATGGCATAGGCATTTCCACCCCATAGGAAAGATGGAGAAACTATGTATTAAAGAAATAAAAAGTTGTCAAAATCACACACATAGAAAGTGTGGAGGCAAGACTATAACTGCAATGAGTTTGATTCCAAAGTCCATTGTCCTGACCACATATGAGCACTTAGAGCTAAATCTATGTGACCTATGATCATGTCTGTGCTTCTTTTTTAAATTCACATCAGTAAACCAAAACCCTGAGGCTAAGAGACCATGGATAAGCAAATTGTATTAAGATTTGTTAAAGGTCTTGCCTATATCCAGGGTATAGGGAAAAGGGCAAGGAAAATTTAAAACTAACTGTCTGTAGAACTAAAGCATAGCACAAGAAAGGTGGAGGGGATAAAATTGGGAGAGAGATGGGCACAAATGATTAAGATGATGGTTCACAGGTGACAAGGTGGTGGGAAAATCTTGGGGTAGACAACAATGTAAAATATATATGTGTGTGCAATCAATTTTAAAAAGTTAAATTTTAAAAAGCTCTGTTAAAGGAATAGTTAATAAAAGACAACTATGAGAGTTAATTTGTCTTTTCAACACACCTAACTGCCCACCATGGGATCCAATGACTCCTTCATGTCTAGCTAGGGTGAGTAGGGTTGAAATGAAACATTTAACTGGGAATTTTGAAGGCAGCTGTGAATATTAGTCTGCCTATCAGATCAGGGAAGCTTTAAATGGGGTAATTAATTTAACAACTAAGCCTTCACTAAACAATTAAGATTTCTAATCAAAATTTAAAGCAGACATTTATTTACCTCCTTTAGATCAGACATTTAAAGAACACTGTTGAATATGAGAATAAGTAGGAATATAAGAATAAAATTTAAAGTTAAATAGAAGAATAAAAAGTATTTAAAAAAACTACAACCCAGTAAACATTTCAGTGGACTGAAGAATAAAATTAATTGTGCAAGGTTAAACAATGGATAGAAAACATTAAATATGCCTTTGTTGCTTAAATATGCCTTTGTTGCTTTTTAGAAAGCAGTGCAGAGGTGTTGACTGTCAGCTGCAACTTACTAACATGCTTTTTTAGTCATTCAAGATTTGACATGTTCTCATCTGCTGAGTGAAATTTCATGCAGTTAACTATATGGAAAGATACAGACATACTTAGGCCACTTTACCTTAACAGAAGTAATGTTCACACATCCTCTCCACCACTGGTCCTGAATAGAGCAGTGACCATTCCAAAAGTAAACACAAGGCTTCACCTCCTTCCTGCATTTAAAAAAAAAAAAGTGATGGGGTAGATTAATGTCCTCAACTACAATTTTCATCCTCCTCCAGACACTTCACATTAACACTGCAATTTTGCAAGGAAATTGTTAATAGAGGCACTATGTTTGCTCCAAATGGAAGTGGAGAAGTCCCTTAGAAGCTCATGATCACCTCAGCAGAGAGAAGTGAAAAACCTGTTCAAAATACCAAAAACAGAGGACTGGATGAAAAAATTGTGGTATATATACACGATGGAATATTACTCATCAATTAAAAATGACAAATTTGAAGACTTCATAACAACATGGATGCATTTAGAAGAAATCATATTAGCTGAAACAAGCCACAAAGAAAAAGGCAGAAACTAAATGGTTTCACTAATATATGGGATATAGTGAAAAAAAGATAAAATAAATAAAAGCCTTGAAGAAAGTCAAAACAAACGAAGCACCAAAATGAAGCGCACAACTATGAACAGGAGGGAAAGGGGGGGAAGGGAGGGGAGGGAGGGGGGGGAGGCAAACCCTTGAGATTACAAAGTTGTGAAATTTATATATAAATAAAGAAAAAAAAATACCAGAGAAATTTCTGTTTTGTCTTGATTGTCCAAGGGTCAATCTGAAGATTCTATCTTTAAATCACTGCATTGATATAGATATACCGTTTTTATTTTTAATAGAGACCATGGAAAAACAAATTGTATTAAGATCTGTTAAAGGAATATTGCTAATAAAAGACTACTATGAAAGTTAATTTTGGAAATCAGGAAGTCTTTTCAGCAACCCTACCATCACATATTTTTATTTTTAAGTGGGCTTAAAGTAGTGTGAGGCAAATTTCAACGTAAAATAAATTAAACTAAAAGATATGTTCTTAAAACAAAGAGAAAAAGTGATGTAATACAAAACTATTAACTCTGCCAGATGCTTCTATAGAAAACAAGGAATTCTAGCATTTCAATTGCATGCCCTGTTAACGGCTCAATAGCTTCAATAGTGAGCTATTTGATATGGAAGCAAGCTTGGGTACAGTTCTTGATAGTTCTATAACCTTTTGGTCAAAATTGTCAATATCATTAGAAGCAGGCACAATTAAGCAACTACATTACACACACTAACTTTTCACAGTGAGCCAGTAAACCAAAACCACAGATTCTTCAGTCCTCAAGAAAGCTAAGGAAAGAATATAGCCTAAGAAATACATGTAAGCAAAACTTTTATGGCTTTTAATACAACTTCCATAAAAAGAATGCCAATATCCAGTAGTCTTTTTTCATGTGTGATTGTATATATTTTATTCTTACACAGATGGTGGGAATGAAAACTGCCACAGTAGTCTTTTACATCTAAGTCACTTAGTACAAAAAACACCTCAAAGAAATTGGTGGAGATTTCTAATTCTGTGGGTTTATAAAGCCCTGCATCCAGGTAGTTATAGAAAGAGACAAAGTTTTATCAGAATTTCCTGGGTGATGCTTGAGTTAGTGAGGAAATAAAAGAAGAAATTAAAAAATCTGGATACAGAATGAAAATGAAGGCATGACCTATGAGGACCTAAGGGACAGAGCAAATGCATTACTAAAAGGAATGTATATAGCAAGATAAACCCATATCAAGGAAGAGTTGAAATAAAAAAATATTAAGAACTAGGAAAAGAACAAGAAAAACAGGAGAGGAAGGAAAAAATAAAGAGTCAAAATAAATGAAATAGAAGTGAAAAAGACAGTTCAAAAGATCAATGAAACCAAACAATGGTTCTTCAAAAACATAAACAAAATAAACAAACCTCTAATTAGATTCACTAAGGGGAGAAAACTTTAGTAAATAAATAAGGGGAGAGAACTCCAGTAAATAGAATCAGAAGTGAAAAAAGAGTAGTTACTACAAACATCTCAGAAATACAGAGGATTATTAGACTACTTATGAATGTCTTTATGTCAAGAAATTGGAAAATGTGGAACAAACTGACAAATTCTTAGAAGCATACAACCTTCCAAGAATGACTTGGGAAAAAATAGAAAACAACTTAAGAAATTGACCAAAACAGACTAATAACAGCTTAGGAAATTGAAACCATAGTCAAATGTCTCCAGAGGGGGGGAAAACGTCCAGGGCCAAATGACTTTACTGATAAGTTCTACCAAATTTTGAAAGAGGAACTAATAGTTACCCTTCTCAAACTCTCAAAAAAAAATTGAAGAATTTTTGAGGGAATGCTCCCAAACGCACTTAAGAGATCAAAATTACTCTGCTACCAAAAACAGACCCCCCCAAAAAAACACAAGATATGGACTCAGTATCCCTGCTGAACACAAATGAAAAATTAGTCAACAAAATTTTAGCAAAAGAAATTCAACAATATAGAAACAGAACTGGATAGTATGAATAAGTAGGGTTTGTTCCAGAGATGCAAGGATGGTTCAACATATGCAAAATGATCAGTGAAATTCACTATATCAATAAAAGTAAAGATAAAAATCATACAATCATAGAAATAGTTGTACAGAAAGGATTTGAACTGTAGAGAAGAGATTAGCATCCATTTATGATAAAAATTCTTAGAAAGATGAGCATAGAAGGAAACATATCTCAAATTAATAAGGGCCATATATGCCAAGTCCACAGCTAGTATTAAATCCAAGAGTGAAAAACTAAAAGCTTTTCCTCTAAGACCAAGTAGTATATGACAGGTTGTCTACTCTTACTACTAATGGTCCACATAGGATTGGAAGTCTTAGTTTGAGCAATTAGGCAAGAAAAAGATATAAAAAGAATTCAAATTGAAAAAGAAGTAAAACTGTCTCTCTTTGCAGATGACATGATGGGTATACATAGAAAACAAAACAGTTCAGTTTAAAAAAATGATGAGAATAATGAAGTACAGTCAGGTAGCAGCTAATAAAATCTATTGCAAACCTATAGCAAATAATGAATTAGGAAAGAAAGTGATCACGAAAGCCATAACATTAAAAAGTATTAAATACCTAGAAATAAGCCTAACAAAGGAGGTAGAAGATCTAGTCAATGAAAACTGTAAGACATTCTTGTAAGAAATAGAAAAAGACACAAAGATATGAAAATACATTTTATACTCATGGGTTGGAAGTAGTACTGTTAAAATGGTCATGTTACCCAAAGCAATATATATATATATATATATTCAACACAATCCTTATCAAAGTTTCAATGGACTTCTTCAAAGAAATTGAGCAAATACTACTGAAACTTAGTTAGAACCGCAAAAGATCCTGTACAGAAAAAGCAACCTTGACAAAAAGAAGAGGAATGATGGTATCAAGCTCCAGGTGTCAAACTACACTATGACTCTATAGCTATAAAAGCAGTATGGTATTGGTATAAAAATAGATACACAGACCAATGGAATAGAATTAGGAACACAGAAATAGGCTTACATTTATATGGACAGTTAAACTGCTACAAAGGAGTGAATAGTATACAATGGGGAAAGGAAACTATCTTAACAAATGATATTGGGAAAACTGAACAGCCAGTAACAGAAAAATGAAACGATTTACTCTCTCACATACACAAAAATTAACTCAAAATTGATTAAACATTTGGATGTAAGACTGGCAACCATAAAATACATAGATGAAAACAAAGGTAGAACACTCTGCAATATAATTTCAGTGGTATCTTAGGGGATTTGACTGCAAAGGCAAGGAAAACAAAAGCAAAAATAAATGAGTGGGTATATATGTAGCTAAAAGCTTCTGGATACTGAAAGAAACTACCTTCTATTAAAAAAAAAACCACATCCTACTGAATAGCAGAAAATATTTGCACATCATAAATCTCACAAGGGGCTAATGTCCAAAATCTACAAAGAACACATACAACTCAACTAAAAGAAAACAAAGAACCCAATCAAAAGATGGGTAGAAGCGTTAAATAGAAACTTTTCCAAAGAAGACATACAGATGGCCAATAGGCACATGAAAGAATGTTTAGCCTAACATATCATCAGGGAAATGCAAATCAAAACCACAATGAGATACCACTTCATTCCAGTGAAAATGGCCCTTACACATAGTTGGTCAAACCTTAGACTAGTCCAGACCCAAAGGCAAACAGTATGAATCTTCCTCAAAAATACTGAAACTAGATCTACCTTATGATCTAGCAATTTCACTCCTAGGTATCTATCTAAAGAATATAAAATCACTCATGAAAGACTATATGCACACTCATGTTCATTGCATCACATTGCATCATTTACAACAGCCAAGTATATAAACATCATAAATATTCATCACCAGCAGTCGAGTAAGACGATGTGGGATGTGTGAACATTGGAAAACTACTCAGCTATAAAAAAGATCAACTTTTGCTATTTGTAACATCACAGATGGAACTGGATGGGATTATACTAAATGATACATGTCAGGAGAAAGACAGCGACTAGATGATTTCACTTATTCTTTTTTTTTTTTTAATACTAGGTCTCGTTCTTTTTGCCGTGAAACCGCAGGCTCCCATTGCCCGGGGTACCACAGACTCAAGCAATCCCCAGCCTCAGCTTCCCAGGTAGCTGGGATTACAGGCGTGTGCCACTGCGCCCAGCTATTTTGGGGACTAGGTCTCGCTATGTTACCCTGAGCGGGACTTGAACCACCATCTCCAGACCCTGCCACGACTCGACAAGCTGTCGCTTACAGGCATGCACCACTGTGCCCGGTGATTTCACTTATGAGTGGAGTAGAAAGGGGGAAAAATGGAACTGACAAAACTAAACCAAACAAACCCTTTGAGATTTGATTACAGAATGGAGCCTACTAGGGTGATACCCAATGACCTAAGACAATGGGTGTTTTGAAGGTGGGAATAGTATGGTGATATACATCTGAGGAGGTGTAACCATATCATGTTAAATCATGTTTAGGATATAAACCAATGTTACCTCAATAAAGAAAATAGATAGGATTGTTTCTTTAATTGAGAAGCATACAAAAGCCCAGCCCTCTTTTTTCAAATCAAGAAAACTTTGTGGGTTTGTGACAACTTCTGTTTGCCATATGGGATTAGATGAAGATCCTGTTGCAACTTCACATTCTCCCACTGTTATATCCTGCCTTCCTTGCCCCTTCACATGAGTTGATTATAATACATTCCCCAATAAACTTCCTGCTCTGTAACTTTTATCTCAAAATTTGTTTTCAGATAACCTAACCAAAGACACCCAGCAATCAATCATATTTTCCACTCCTGTCCTTCATATAGCTACATTAGTCAATTTGGGTGTTTTACCATTTCTTTTTTTTTAATTATTTTTTTGATTGCATGTATATCACCTTATCACCCATGCACCTTGTGCCCTCCCCCTCCCCTGATTTTTCTCTCCTCCCCCTCCTTTGATCTATGCTTCAGTTCTGTTGGCAGTTTTACATTTTTCTTGTCTGTTTGTTTTCTCTAAATCCCTCATATAAGTGAGACCATTCCATATTTCTCTTTTTCTTGGCTAGTTTCTTTCTCTTTTTCTTGGCTAATTTCCGCTTACATGATTCTTTCTAACACCATCCATGTTGCTGCAAATAACATAAGTTTGTCTTTTTTGATTGAGGCATATATTCCATTGTGTAAATATAACACATCTTATTCAGCCATTCATCAGTTTGGGGGCATTTGAGTTGTTTCCATATCTTGGCAATTGTAAATACTGTTGCAGTAAACATACAAGTACAGGTGTCCTTTTTTTTCATTAGTGAGTTTGTATCCTTTGGGTAGATGCCCAGTAGTGATATTTGCTGGGTTAAATGGTAGTTCCACTTTCAGTTGTTTGAGGGTTCTCCACACAGTCTTCCATATTAGCTGAACCAGTCTGCACTCCCACCAGCAGTCTAAGAAAGTTCCTTTTTCTGCACATCCATGCCAACACTTGTCCATTTTTTTTATATGGGCCTTTCTTACTGGCATAAGATGGTGTCTCAGTGTGATTTTAATTTGCATTTCCCTGATTATTAGTGATGTGGAGCATTCTTTCATATGCCTATTGGCCATCTGTATTTCCTCTTTGGAGAAGTGCCTTTTTAGCTCTTTTCCCCATTTTTTAACTGGGCTTTTTCCTTTGTTTTTGCTTGTTTTACCATTTCTTAAAAACATTCCATGCATTATGACACACTTGTTCATCTAAAAATGATCTCCTAAATATCTAAAATGCTCCAGATTCTATAATAGGTATTGAACAACTTAAATAAGCTATAAACAATAAAACAGATCATTGAAATAGTGTGAACAGTGATTTTTCAGCTAAGACCAGAGGAAGAGTAAGGAAGAAGAGTGTGCCAGAGTATTGTGTACAAAGTCCTAAAGATAAGAAATCTCAGCTAGCTGCAAGTGCACTTCAAAATGATTGAATCTCAGGAATGTGGAGTGGTGCTCACAAGAGATGAGGCAAGAGAGTTCAGTAAAAAGCAAAAGGATCTGAACACTATACTTAGGACAAATGGGAGCTACTAGAGGACTTTAATGAAGAAACAATACAATGATCATACTACACCTTGGTAAGAGCCCTCTGCTTAAAATGTAGAAAAGGAACTAGTGGAAGCACAGATCAAAGGCAGATGACTACTGTAGTTATCCATGCAAAAGATCCTAACAAATTGATTCAGGAGGTAGAGATGGAAATGGAAAGATGGAGGTAGCAGTAGAGATGGAGAGATTTCGACAGATTCAGGACATGTTAAGAAACTAGAATATAAAAGGCACGGTGATTTGTTACCTGGCACCCTCCTTCCTGGGGAGAAAAGAATAAAAGATAGTACCATTTTTCTGATTTGAATAACTGGATTACATTATTCCTAGAAATACTGAAGAAGCAGAACTGGAGAGGAAAAGAATAATAAGAGAGGGGGAAGATTTTTAACATGTTAGACAAAGTATATGAGTCATTTTTTGTATATGAATAGGAAACACTTCGATATAGAGTCTGATCTTTGAGAAACCAGCCTTGGTGGAGGCACAGATGAGGCATCATTAACATGCAAGGTCAACAATATCAAATATTTGTCAAGTCAAATAAAATGAGGACAAAAAGAGTGACCACTGGTAGAAATACCTCTGTGCCTTTGCTCAAACTATTCCACAACCACAGAAATGTTTTCCATCATTCAAGGATGAGCTCAAATTGCCTCATGTTTGCATGGCTATTAACTGAGCATCATCACATGTTACCTCATTTACTGAATATAAGATTTTGAGGGTTAAAAGTATCTCATATGTACCTTGGCATCCTCCTCAGCTCATTAAACAGTAAATGCTGTAGGTTCAGAAAAAGAGCCAAGTTTGCAAAAGAAAACTTCATGAAATCTACACATAGAAGAGTTGGTCGACAGGTCAGAACTATTTATTGTTTATCCCTGTCAACAACATCACACCATTAAGACAAGCCCGTGTCCATGTGGGAAGAGTAGGGAAGATGTGCCTTTGATTGTTTAGGAAGGAGCAGCAGTCAGTCCTCATCCTGATAAACAGTGCGGAAATGATGGTGGCAAAACCATGCTGCCCTTTCACTGTGATGTTAATGTCATGGACTAGCTTAGAGCTAGATGAGGAGCAAAAAGCTCATGTGTTCTGGATACTGACTGGCCTTATTCACCCTGAAGAGGAGTCATTAGCAGCCACTGAGAAGCAGGCATTCATCTTTTGACTTTTTTTTTTTTCTGGAGTGTAAAGGTCTAAAGAAGAAAACCTATTTGAATCGGTGTAACTGCCAACTTCACTTACCTGTTCAGATTTAATGAGTGTATTTTGTTTTAAGGGTGCTTCAAAAGAGTTGACAGAGAGGAGGAGGTGCTGAACAGAAAACATGAAGCAACTTGCTCAGGACTCATTGTGAGGTCTGTGACTTGCCTGGTTGTGCCGATGTTCCAGACTGATGTTTCCATGACTTCCTTTTCCAACAGATCAAAAAAAATAAAAGGGAAGACATCTCACTCTATACAGAAGTGCCAACATAAAAAACTATTTCAAGGCAACCTGAGACAGATAGCAAGATCAGTGCCAACACAGTATTGGTGAAAACAGTAACGATGAAGTACATTGTTTTGAAACATTTAGTCCAGAACTCCAAATTTTCCTGCACAGTTGTAGGGTCAAGAATTATTCTGCCTTTTCTCTTTCTCTGTCTAGGCAACATCTCTCTTAAGATTTCCTCCCTCTAACATTCTTCTCAAGGATTCTAGCATTTAGAACATTGGCAAATATTTACTCGGGGCCCAGAAGTTACCATGAAACTTGGTCCTTGATGGTAATGATACTCAACATTGATGACAAACAACCCCTTACACTGTGATTTTTTTGCAAATGGAGAGAGAACAGAGAAGTGAAGATGAAAGGTGGAGGTACAAATCTCCAGCAATTTCTATCAGGAATATGTGGCTAAAGAAATCAACTCAGTAAGATGTTAATGAATGCCTGTTAGCATTAAACACTGGCTAGGCTGGGCATGGTGGTGCGTGCTTACAAGCAGCAGCCTAGAAAGCTGCTGCCAGAACCAGGAATCATGGTTCGAGTCCTGCCAGGGGCACATAGTGAAATCTAGTTCCAAAAAACTAGCTAGGTATGGTGGCACACACCTGTAATCCCAGCTACCTGGGAAGCTGAGACTTGGGATTGGTTGAGTCTGTGTTACCCCGGACAATGTAAGCCTGCAGTTCCAGGGGTAAAAATAGCAAGACCTAGTCTCAAAAAAAAAAAAAAACCAAACATTAAGCACTGGCCAAGTTCAGGTGGTTCCTTCCATGACATCATTTTGTCATTCAGCACTTTCTCCATTTTAACATTGCAAACTTAACTTCTGGATGCTGTTACAAACTGACATGGGTCCATCATACAGGTGTCCAAGGATGTATAGCATCATTATGAAATGGAGTGACTCAGCTGGATGGGCAGCCAAGGCCTCTGGTAGTGACTTAGTTGAAAATTGTATTGAGCATCATACTGTCCTGGTGGGCAGGGACTGAGAAAAAGACCCATGAGAAGAAATAAGAAGTATGAAAAGGTTGCACAAAAAGAGGAAGCCACAAGTGGCTGGGAGAGATGTATGGGAAATGCGAGAATGGCAGGCAGGTAAAGAGGAGCAGGAGTGACCAGGCTGGGTAGAAGCCTTCTGGAAGAGTGAGCTAGTGGAAGCAAAGAGCCAAGGTGGGAGAATGGCCAGCAGAGGAGTAGCTGGTGTGCAGTCAGATGCTGAATAGGGGGGAGGGGGAGAGGGGACGACCAGGGATGCAGAGGCAAACACAGTGAGTATGGCCAGATGCCACTAAAAGTGGGACTTGGAAAAAGATGTATGTGGCGCTGTTGAAAGCTGGTACCTGGGAAAGTCAGGGATTTAGAAAGTTGATTTTGTATCAGTACTTGTTAGAAAAGCTTAAAGAACCTTGGAGAAACCGAGCAGCTTGTAACACTGAAGAGAAAATAAGCAAAGAGAAGATGGAAAAAGAAAGACTGGGTCTTGTGAAGTGCCTGCCTCAGGTTTGGAAAGAGACAACATCTTGGACATATGTTTTAAGATTTTCAGATTAAATGATAATAGGGGTAAAAATAACTGGCCACTTGTGGCATTAAGGACTCTTTGTTTCCCTGGTTAATTTTCCTTGTTAATAAAACCCTATTATTTAAATTGCACTGTGACTCTTGCAATTGCCATGGATGGATGGGAAGGACCTGGAAGAATCTGGGCAGCAGAAGGTGGTACATTTTAAAAGTGCTGCTTTTTTCCCTTTGGCCTGTTGAATGGAGGCTTTGCCCTATTTTGACCCAACATCAATTGAAGTGGGAACAGTTAAGTTAAAGAGAGTATATCAGAAAAGCGAGAGAGTATTATAAATCTGAAGCTTAGAATTAAACTTGGAATGTAATTCAGTACTCGCATTTTAGATTATTAAAATTTTTAAATACTCTAAAACATAGGAGAAAGTACTTTATTAAGATCACATAGTTATAAGTACCTTCTCAGAAATACTTTTATTCTGTTTGTTCTTGCTGCTTTAATACCTGTAATATTAGACACCTATCATAGTATAAGTGTGCTAAAGTTTAGGAATTCAATGACTCCAAACATTCACATACATAGAGAGACAGATGGAAAGATAGAGACAGAGACAGACAAAGACAAACAGCACAACCAACTAGAAAACCTCTAGGAAGAATATAGATGCAATTTAGGTAGGAAAGAACATTCTTCAAACAAAATGTCAGAAAATTCTCTCCTATAACTAGAAACAGTAATAATAGTAGCAGCAGCAGCAACAGCAGTAATTATAAGAAGTAGAATGTTTTAGATGCATTAACCCATCTTCTTCTGACAGCAACTCCATAAAGTAGTATATAATTATCCCCATTTTAGAAGTGAGAAAATCAGAACTTGAAGAGATTAAGCTTTTAACAGAAATAACTTTTCCAGTTATTCATAAGTCCTATAGCTAGTAAATGAGAAAGCAAGGATTTTAACCTAAGCTGTCTGACTCCAGAAGCTGCCCTCTTAATCACCATACTAAATGCGTAGACTAGTTTAATGTATACAGTCAAACAGTATGTTTGAGAGAAATCTGCATATTTCCCAGAGCTTTATAAAAACAAACAAACAAAAAGTTTACTAATGCTTCTTAAATAGTCATTTGAAATACAAAAATTTGAGAATTTTTTTCCTCTTATAAGTATGCCTTACAACTGCTGCTCTAAATCAGGAGTATAATTCATCATTTCACAGTTTCAAACTGCTCATTTCAGTATCCTGCATTTCATTTCACTAGCTAGTTTTTTAACTAAATTATGTAAGATTACACCTAGTTCAGGAACTATAGTTGTGTGCTGATTTTTATTTTTCAATAACTTAGATATTCTCCAGAAAACTGGCTTTATTAATGAAATATTCAGCATCTATTTCTTTTGGTCATAATTCATCCCTTGTTCCAGTTTTCATCATTTATTAGTGGAAATTATACTTGGTTTTGGAATAATCCATGCAGATTTTAAGTGGGGTTACTTTCCACTAAGGGTAAATAAAAAATTCTATTAGTTGCCATGCATTTTACCAAAGGAAAGTTAATTTTTAACTTCCTTTTAAACAATTTGAATCTTTTATAATGGTCAAAATAGGAAATGGTTTCATTGCCAATTTCATCAGAATTCTTCAAACTGAAATTATAAATCACTCTCATTAATTACAAATTAAATTCACTGGAGAAAAGAACACTTTTACACTGCTGGTGGGAATGCAAACTGGTCCAACCAGTACGAAAAGCTGTGTGGAGGACCCTCAAACTACTGAAGACAGAACTACTATTCAATCCACCAATCTCACTACTGGTAATCTACCCAAAGGACACAAAAACACTAATTCAAAAAGACAGCTGTACTTAGCTGTTTATTGCAGCCTATTCATAATAGCCAGGATATGGAAACAACACAAATACCCCAAAATTGATGAATGGTTTTAAAAGATAGGGTGTATTTATACAATGGAATATTATTCTGCAATCAAAATTGACAAATATGATGAATTTATGATAACATGGACGAACCCAGAGGGAATCATATTAGCAGAAATAAGTCAAAAAGAAAATAACAGAAACCATATGGTCTCACCTATAGATGGGATATAGAAATAGCAAAAGGAAAAAGTCAAAATAAGCTAACAACAAAACTGGGGTAAGCAGCTAGGGAGGGAGAGGGGGAAGGGAGAAATCAGGGAAGGGAGGAGCACAAGAAGATCAAGATGAAACTTCACAGGTGATAAGGTGGAGGGAGAAACCCGCAGAATGCAATGATATATAATATTGATCAGTAGATAGCAAAATTACTAATAAAAAAAATTACTGTCAGTTTACAAAATAATTTAAGTAGTGATAATTCAAAAATTATTAGGTAACTATCATTGAACTAAATGGCAACAGTTCTAAATATATAATCATAATATATACAGGCAAAAATGAAAAAAATGTTTATTAATTAAATATGAAAGATTAACCTTCTAGCATTTTCTTTCTAATACCACATAAACCCCAGCAGTTAAATTTGTCACTTGTTTTCCATTCTTTCTATTATTGTTATTAGTAGCAGAAAAAAAGAGTAGATAAAAGAATCTAGTGTCTCTGATGTCAATGATATTGTTAAAATGATGCTATCAAAACAGCAAGATCAAAAAGTAGGATCAAAATATTTGCTTTAACTGGTCCAGCCATTGTGGAAATCTCTGTCTAGATTCCTGAAAAAAATAAAAAAATCTCTACCATAAGATCCAATGATCCTACCCATAGGAATATAGTCCAATGACAAAAAAACATTAATTTGAAAGAAAACTTACACTCCTATATTTATTGCAGCACTATTTACAGTAGTGGAGTTATGGGAAACAACCCAAATATCCCAAAACAGATGAGTGTATCTAGAAGATATGGTATGGAATGGAACACAATGGACTACTACTCAGCTATCATAAACAATAAACTCATGCCATTTGTAGCAACATGGATGGAACTGGAATAAATGATGCTAAGGAAAACAAGTCAAAAGAAAAAAGAAAAATATTGAATGGTTTCACTTGTAGGTCGAATACAGGGAAACTAAAGAAAAGGTTGGGCAAAAAGATGAAAGGGAAGGGAATGGAAAGGAATCAAAATGGGAGAGAAGAGCACAAGGGACTATGGTGACAGTTCACGGTTCCCACAGTGGTGGGAAAATTATGGGACTACACCTGAGGGGAGAAATCAAATATAGTACAAAAATGAACAAGGTGAGAAAATAAAAGATTTTTAAATCCTTTTTCTTTATGCATAGTATCTAACTCAATTGCCAAGTCCACCCTAAAAGAGAAAAAGGGGGAACTTTTATTATTATATTCTTATCATAGTGTAGCAATTATTTGCAATGTTTGAAATAACTATACTAAATTTTAAAAAATTTAAAAAATTAAAACAGATAAGTCAAAAAAACTCCTTTGCACTGTCAACCTCAAAAAAAAAAGTATAATGGAATACTATGTAGTTCATAGCAAAAACTACTACCTCTTCATGTTTGTTTTGTTTTTATTGTAATAACTATTCACAATTTCTAAAATTTACATTAACTTACTTAGCAATCTACACTTCTCAATTCATTATTTCAATTGACCTCACAACCACACTAGAAGAGTCAGGGAATTATACATATTTGATGACTGGGTCACAAAGAAAATACAAGACTTATTCAAGGCACACAACTCTACCTGGAACTTAAGCTAGAATTGTAAGTTAACAAGTTAACCCTCTGAACTATAAATCTCATGTATAAACACATACCGAAGTCAAACAGAAAGATCACAAGTAAACTACTGACTAAAATGTCTCATGAATAAAAAATGCAAAATTCTAGCAAACCCAACACAATAATACACTGAAAGAATGATACAATACAACTAAGTGGACTTTATCCCTAGGATACAAAGATGGTCAATATGGAAAAATCAATTAATAATATATACACAACCAACAGAATAAAAGATTCAAAGTCACTGATCATCTCAATATATGCAGAAAAAGTACTGGATAAAATTTAACACCCATGCATGACAAAACTCTCAATAAATCTGTATTGGAAGGGAAATACCTAAACACAATAAAGACAATACATGAAAAGCCAACAATTCACCTCATACACAATAGTGAAAAATTGAAAGAATTTCCCCTAAAATCAGAAACAAAGCAGGCTGCCTATTTCTCTTCATTTTTATTTAACACAGTACTAAAAATAGAACAGGTAAAAAGAAAAAGCAATACAAGGCATCTGATCTGGGAAGGAAGAAGTAAAATTATCTATGTTTGCAGACAATATGATCTTATACATAGAAAACCCCAAACACTACATACATATAAAAAAAAAAAGTTAGAGAAATTCAGTAAAGTTGCAGGCTACAAAATCAACATACAAAAATCATGTTCATATTTATACACTAAAAATGAACTCCCTGGGAAAGAAATCAGATAACAATACCGTTTACTATGGCACTAAAAAGAATACTTAGAAATAAATTTAACTAGGGAGATAAATATTTATATAGCAAAAAATATAAGACACAAATGAAAGATACAAACAAGTGGAAAGATATCACATGTGCACAAATTAGAAGACCTTATATTGTTAAAGTGTCTGTGCCAGCAAAGACAAGCTAGTTTGTAGGTATTGATTGTAGGTATTTCCTATCAAAATCCCAATTTTACAATTCTTATGGAAACACAGATAGCCAAATCAATTCTGAGAGAGACCAAAACTGAAGATATTTCCTTATTTTAAACATTATAATGCCATCATAATCTAAACAGTGTGAAACTAACAAAAAGACATATAGAGCAAGAAGAGTCCAAAAATAAATCTATATATACGTTAATTAATTGATCTTGGTCAAGAGTGCCAAGACTATTGATGGGAATGCAAACTGGTCCAGCCACAATGGAAAGCTATGTGAATGACCCTCAAACTTCTGTAAATGGAACTATCATTCAATCCAGCAATCCCACTTCTGGGAATCTATCCAAAAGATACAAAAACAGTAATTTAAAAGAAAACCTGTACTCAGATGTTTATTGCAGTGATATTTACAATAACCAGGGTATGAAACAACCCAAATGCCCCAAAACAGACAAATGGATCAAAACGTAGTGGTTTATGTACACAATGGAATATTACTCAGCAATCAAAAGAGACAAATTTGGTGCATGTGTGATAATATGGATGGATGGACCTAGAAGGAATTATGTTAGTGGAAATAAACCAGAAAGAAAAAGAAATACTGGATAATTTTAACTATATGCAGGATATAGGAAAAACAAATAAAGTAAACAAAAGTACTAGTAAAATTAAAAACTGCAGCAGAATTAAAGCATACAGCAATAAGGGGGAGTGGGGGGAAAATTGGGGGAGGATGAGCACAAAAGATTAAGATGATGGTTTACATGTGACAAGGAGTGGGAGAACCTCAGGGTAGACAACGAAGTAAAACATATATGTGTGTGTGATGAATTTTTTTAAATAATATTTTAAAAATAATAGGAGATAGAAAAAATAGTGCCAAGACTATACAATATAGAAAAGATGATCTCTTCAATAAATGGTATTACAAAAACTGGACACTCATATGCAAGAGAATGACATTATTTATACCATAGCAAAAGTCAACCCAAGTATAAGTCCTGGAGCTATGAAACTCCTAGAAGAAAATATACAGGAAAAGCTCTATGATATTGATCTTGGCAATTATTTCATGAATATGACAATAAAAGTATAGGCAATAAAACAAAACTAGATAGATGAAACTATATCAGTTTAAAATATTTCTCACAGTAAATAAAATAATCAATAGACAAAAAGACAACCTAAAAATTGGGAGAAAATATTTGCAGACACAAATGTAATAAAATTTAATCTCCTAAATATGTAAGAACCTCCTATAATTAATAGGCATACGGGATATGGAGAAAATGCTAATCACTAATTGGAAAAATACAAATCAAAACCACAATGAGGTATCATCTCAGACTGTTAAAATGATTGTATGTTAGTTGATTGGATGTGAGGAAAAAAGAACAAGTGTTGACAAGGATGTAGATAAATTGCAATCCTTGAACATTGCTGGTGGAATGCAAAATGGATAAAACTGCTATGTGGTAAGAAGAATCCTCAAAAAGTAAAACTCAAAGCTATCAAATGATTTGGCAGTCCCACTTTTGAGTATATATCCAAAAAAAAAAACATACACTCTCTTATTCACTGCTGCACTATTCGTAATAAAAGGGGTTGAACTCTGCTCTTTAAAAAAATAATTCTGTATCATTTACAGAATTAACAGGTATGTATGTTGAAGACATTACATTAGCAAAACAGACACAGTAAAATAAATATGCAGGACTCTACTTGTATGAGGTACCTAAATTAGTCCAGTTCATAACATTAAAGTCAAGAATGTTGTGTTTAGAGGCTAAGGGAAGAGGGAAATGGGGAGACACTGACAAGCCAGAAAGTCTCAGTTGAGTAAGAGGAATAAGCTAAATAAATATTTCTGACATGTAAGCCTGATCACCTCTCCCCACCTTACTCCCACCCTTCCAAGAATTTTGTTGGTTTCACATTATTCTTAGGATCAAAAATTGAAAATCATCAAGATATGATCCTTGTGTTTCTGGGCCATACTGCCAGTCCTCACACCGCCTCCTGCTGCTGCCACATCATGACTCCACAGCCACACTCTCCATCTTGCCTTCCACAGTGCTCTGCTACACAGATACTATACAACCACTCTCCAAGTCCCTCCTTCCTTCAGATCCCTTGCCGCATCACAACTATGTCAAATGCACCCATTTCATGCTTTAACAGCACATATCACTGATACAATATCAAATGTATTTGTGTAGGTGTGATCACTGTTTGTTCTCCCCACTGGTCTCTGTACTCATCATGAGGGTGTGAGTACCAGGTATGACTTCACTCACCATTGTTCACCACTATTTGACAGTGTGGCTGAAATAGAACAGGTGCACCATGAAAGTGATGACATTAGCAGCCTCAGCAAACATACAGATTTGAATTCAAGCTTCTCACTTGTGACACACAACACTTTTGGTGGCTTGTATATTGGGCATGGCTTCATAGAGGCAGCAGTTATTTCACACTAACCAAAGCCCCTACCACAAGAATCCAAAAGAGAGCACAATATGCCACATATACCAATGACCTTGAGTTCCAGGGGGCAGGTTCAAAGTTACCATGCAGGAGGGGAAAGCCACTGTGTGCCAGTGAGAGATTATGAGCTGCATTTGGAGTTAATCCATCCATAGCAACACTTTTCTGAGAATTAATCTCTTCTCAGATAGTATAAGGATTTCTAACCATCTGACAACAACGACCTTTTGGCCTTTTTGAAAGAGCCAGAATTTTTAATGACTTGGAAATTTTTTGTCTGTTTGCTTTTCAAATCAGCATGACTTCACTTCAACCTATAATATTTGAGTTGGAGACTCTAAAAGCACACAAAGAGTTTACCTGATCCACCAATCCCAAAAATATTCATGCAGTCATGGCATCTCCAGGGTAGGATGGACCCAGGAGAGATCATAACCTGCCCCCTTTTACACCCAAACCCCGGTCAATACATGCCTGGCCCTGGAGTGTTCTCTTGAGCTGAGATATTGGCTGCACATAACTTAAGCAGCTTGAAAATTCTGTGATACAAGAGCAAGAAGAAGGTTGTATCTACAGTCTAGAGAAATAGGTGGGGATGGTAGAGGAAAGGGAGACTATATAGAAACGGGAGTTGGAGAATGAATAACAGGAAAATGAAAAAAATCAAGGAAAATACAAAAAAATAGGGGGGGAAATTTTGGAAACATGTGCAAATTGAGATAGACCAGGGGATGAGTCAGAAGAAACTTGGTACAAAAAGATAACCAAAGAAAAATAAGGAAAATGAGCTTGGCTTTGCTCTGTTTTTTTCTCATACAAACATGTTTATAGTTATTAAACTAGCCAAAAATTAGAGTTTCTATATTATCCTGTATATACAGGGAACTTAACCATTAGGTCAATTATGGTCATCTTAGGATGTATGTAAATCAGATGAAAAAATTCAAGATGCAAAATATAGCACAACTTATATTTACTTTGAAAGAAATCACTTTGAGCAGCTTAGAAGATTCTGCAAAATTTTTGATTTTTCTTCTCTTAGATTTCTGATGTGTACACTCACATACTCTGATGTTAGTGACACATAAACCAAATGTTTTATAAAATTCATAAATGAAAATCTGAGTATAAGGAGACTCCTGATACTGACCAAAGTTCAACCCACACAGACCTGATCCACTAATATTATGAAGTCAGCTTTTTCTTAGTTCAGTTTGGAGAATATGGTTCTAATTTTCATTTACACACTAATACATTTTCTGTAAGAAGCAAAACTTGTCCAAAAAGTTTATCTCAGAACTTTCATAGAAGATAATTGTTTCAATGTATGTAAACCCTTCCTAACTAGCCATCTGCCATCAGGCAGTATCTGAAAACTTGAAAGATAAAGAA
Source organism: Uropsilus gracilis (assembly GCA_004024945.1). Lineage (NCBI taxonomy): Eukaryota > Metazoa > Chordata > Mammalia > Eulipotyphla > Talpidae > Uropsilus > Uropsilus gracilis. The sequence continues at coordinate 78,169 of PVHY01003922.1, forward strand.
AATTTGGTTCTACATATTAGTGACCAACAGTAGTGTAAGACCTTGAAGGATGCACCATGGCAGGGGTGTGACACATGCATCAAGGAAATCACTTCACAGGACTCCAAACTTACATACAATACAGATCCTTCCACACCTCAAGAAAATCTAATGTGGATCAACAGCAAAGCAAATAAGGGTTCTCTCAAAACAAACAGACAAAAGCTCTTTGAAAGGGACAAGCTGCAGATCCTATAGAATTATCTTAGCTGAGAACACGTCAAAAGGGAAGCACAGTACCTCCCTTCTGCCAAAGGCTGACTCCCTGGGAGGGGCTCCCGGAGCAGTCTTGAAGTCTGTTGACTTGTTTTTTCAAGCTGTTAATGTAACTCGCAGCTACGTTGGTTTGTTTTGTTGTTGTGACATGGTCTCCATAGATGTGCATTGAAATTGGGCCCAGCTGCACCGAAGCCAAGAACCATGCAATCTGGAGGTTGTGCAAGCGAGATTACAAGGCTCCAAGGTATCCAGTGCCTGAGCTGCTCATCTCTTCCACTTACCTCGAAGCTTGGCTTGGCCAGCCAGGGCAACAAATTGCTGTATCAGGCCCAAGTCCAATTGCTGTAAGGAAGTGACTACATTTGCAGAGAAGAAATACAGTTTTATCTTCAGATCAGGGCTCTATTTGCAAGTCTGGGGAATAGCCCATGATAACCAAGACCAGTTTAGTGCCTGTTTGTTTTTAGTTGCCCCTCTTCCTTGCTGCCCACAGCCCAACTTGTTCATTTTTACTCCCCTCAGAAGTTCACTATGCTCATGTTTTCTTCATTCCCCCAACCCTCTCATGAAATATATTCTCAAGAAATAACTTGATTAACTCACTCAGTTCAGGCTTAACCATACAAATCTAAGGTATCCAGTTCAATTTGAATTTCAGGTAAAGCAATAGGTATTCTGCAGTATTTTGAATAACTAGTTTAGCGTCACCTCTCATCAGCAAGGACAATGTGTGAGCATGTCTTATCTACTGATAAAGCCAAGTATGAAATATATGCTCTTTCAAGTTCTCAGTAAACATACAGCTAGGGCCAGGGAAAGGGGAAGGATATGAAAAAAAAAAGTAATCAAAGAGAAAATAGGAAAGAGAATAGAGTAAAAGAATAAAATTAGCTCAATATAAAATAAGCAAATGGGGAACCAAAAGGACAGTTGGCCGGTGCTAATTACCTGGAATCGGAGGTTATTTAGTGGTGTGAGGAAAGGATCTCTGGAAAGGACCTTGTAGAAAAGACTAGAGATGAACTCATTCACCATCTAGTCCGATTCACTTCTGGAACATCTGCCTGTAGCACATCGGCTGACAAACTGAAAACTGCTTTTTTCCATTCTCCTTTGTAAGAGGGTTCCATCTGCACAGAGCGTGCAATGTCCAGAGATATTTTTCGGTTGCCACAACCGTTAAGAGAGGTTACCATTGGCAGTTAGTGGGTAGTTATCAAAGATGCTGCTAACCTCCCTAGAATGAACAGGCAGCCCCCACAACAAAAAAACCCATGCGGTCCAAAATACTAATTAAGAATTGAGAAATCCTTCCCTAGCCCAGAATCTGATTTGAACTTTTATCATTAAAAAAGTAATTCTTGCAATATTTTGGCTTTACAAGTATCCTCTTCTACATTGAAACTATTCCTCAAAAATGACAGCTAAAGTTTAGCTCTCAGCCAATATTCTCTTAGAAACCATATTTCCTTTACTCAAGATTTACTTGGTTTTCCTATTTTAATATCTCTGAACATCATGACCTAGAGTTGTTTTTAATATGATAATGTTTTCTTAGTCTGTCTCTTTTTTTAATCTATAAACAACTATCACATTTATTGCATATCTAAGAACTGGTGGCATCTTTTGAACAAAGGCATTAGGATAATTTAAGCAAGTACTTCCCTGAGAACAAGTTTGCCAGATTGCACATGGTGGAGGATTCTGATGGTGGGCAAAGGATATAACAGAATCACCATAAGCACTTTTCACTGGATTGTACATGAGACAGAAACATCAGTATTTTTTCAGTAACTTGCAGCCAAGGTCAAAAATCCAACAGAAAACATTAAGAGGAGATAAAGGAACTAGCCCATTCCAATTATCTCCTTCCTCCAGTGGTGAAAAGAGACCAACACTGATCCAGATAGATGTTGTCTCTGAAATTTCTACTACTGCCACCTCAATACCCCTATTATTTTACGCTAATTTTTTCTATTATTATTGAGGTAATATTGGTTACAACACTGTTTGGTTTTAGAAATATAGGATCTTCCTCTTGACATATTGTTAGGCCATACCTACCATCAAAAAACCCATGCTCCACCATTTCTATGTTAAGTTTTTCAAGGTCAGAATTGAGACGATAAACCCCAGTGCATCTCAGACCCACAGTGTAGACTTAAGCCATGCTCTGTTATAATGTTTAAGTGACAGGCCATGATACTGTAGAGGAATAGCTTCAAGCAGTGGAGTATGAAGCCTTAATCTATCTTTTTGATGTATTGAAACAGCCTCTGAACCCAGGTACAATAAAAGTATTCATTACAACACACGATCAGAAATATCTAGCAGCAAGCTTAGAATAGCAGCCAATGAGTTCTGCCATTGACGTGTTGGTCACAGGGGATAAAGTCACCTGTGGGATTACCCATTCTGAGTCCTCCTGGCTTCTTTGTGAATTCCTGACCTACTGATGCTGAAGCTGGTGCTCTGCCAATGAGAGCCATATCCATTTATGCTATTTCTCTTCCCATCCTTGATTTGGTACAGGCTTTCCTTGCCTTGCCATTGTGCAATGAGCTAAGGAGAAATCCACAGAGCCCCCCATCTGGGGGGAGATTTAAGTATAGAATAAAAGCCTTTCATGATTGTTGGGCTTTTGCTGGGCAAGACCGAAAAGGCTGGGTACCTTCTGCTGAAATGTGCTTGCACTTTTGGTTGGCATATCCTGGTTCTGGGTCTTAATCCTTCTGAATGCAGAAGCATCACCCATTAGGGAGCATCACACAGACTAGCATGGATTTCAGGTAGAGTAGACACTTTAAATCAGGAAGCTAGGATGGAACCACCTACAAAATAAGTAATAAACCTTGACTGTTTTATAACAAAAAATGACAAATTTATTTACATGGCTATTTAAGCATGACTTATTAAGGAGATCTTGTCACAGCAGATATGTTCCATCAAGGGCATATACGTACCCACTGAGGGATGCCATCAATGGGTTTATATGGCTTTATTCTATCCTCTTTTTAGTTTTCCAAATAAAACAAAAATTAAAGATCTTGGCTTCTTTGCTGAATGCATGATTTTTTCACAAATCTCCCATCTTAGAACAAGAAAAGAGATTTGAAAGAAAGCAATGCGAGATCAATGCAAGGTAAAAAACAGTATTTTGAATGTAGTAGGAAGGTATTATTTGCTTTTCCACAGGATTCTGTATTTTTCATTCCTTTTTTTTTTTCTTTAATTGCAAATGTGCTATGTTTTGTTACAAAGAGGCTACCACCAAAGGAGATTTTAAAATGCCTTTTGGTCATGCATCTGATCCAAGTTATATCTCTGGATTCTCTTTTCAAATCAGCCGTGGTATTTTTTACAATTTTGTGATTTCATCAAATTGGCTCCTGTGCCACCTGCTACTCGTTTCGAAGTGCCAGGCTCGTACCTACCAGGAAAAATAACATTTTTCTTCACTCTTAACCTACATTCTGACTTTTCGTGTTGAATTCAATCCCCAGCTAATTAGTTCAAGAGCAAGCAACTTTAACCAAGATTTGGTATTGCTTTCCTGTTTCTGAGAGCTGTGCTTTCCCCAAATGAAGCTCTCTTGTTACCCTTCGCATTTCAAGTAAGTCTTTTAGAGCATGGCTTTTGTTGTTTTTCTTAACATATGCGCCCCTTGGGGCTTCGTTGAAATTTGTGGTGGCTCTCTGCCCACAGTCAGGGCAATAGAAAATCTAAAGGTTTCAGCTTTGTCCTGTAATTGGCATCCATTGTGCAGCCCCAGCTAAAAAGGGAGATCACAAGTTAACTTTCTTAGAAATGTAGGGTCCTTAGTATTTCAACATAGTCCTAAAGCACACAAAGTTACCTCCATTTTGTTCAAACTGCAGTAACGTTTCCCTTGTTGCTAGATCTTGGACTAAAATATACCATAGAAGGCAATTTTTAAACAACTGAAGATTCGTCTTGTAAGAGTTTGATGGAAACACTTTCTAACATGCATAATAGTTTCTTGGCTCTCAAACAAGATATGCTAGATGTGTTCCACTTTTTCTTCAAGCTGTAGGGTATTCTTTTATTTATTTTTTTTTTTGGGGGGGGGGACTAGGTCTCACTGTTTTTGCCCGTGGAACCGCAGGCTCTCGTTGCCCGGGGTACCACAGACTCAAGCAATCCCCGACCTCAGCTTCCCAGGTAGCTGGGATTACAGGCGCGCACCACCACGCCCAGCTATTTTTTGGAACTAGGTCTCGCTATGGGCCCCAGGCGGGACTCGAACCGCGATCCCTAGCCCCGGCCGCTTCATAGGCTGAAGCATACAGGCACGAGCCACTGTGCCCGGCCTTGTAGGGTACTCTTTAACTATCAGTTTCAGCAGTGGATATAAGACAACAATGGGTGAGTAGAAATATTTGTCCCTACACTAAAGAGGCCACCATGCCTCTTTGGTGACTTAGGTACCCTTTTATATTTTTCTTTCTTCTGTACCCATACTATCAAACTGTTAGCATCCACTCCAAACTGTTATTTGTGGTGAGCCTTAGAAGCAAACCTAGGGTTTATTTCCTTCAACTTACAGTTGAAATTCAAACAGGCTTGTTTGTAACATCTGTGTTAAAAGAAAATCGGTTTTGGAGATTATAGCTCAGTACTCTGATCTAAATGTGCAGATATCAGTGTATGAATTTTCAGAATCTATTTTGGTCACTCAAAGTCCTTTGAACTTTTCATTAACTCCTCATTTGTGTCTCACAAGAGACTATAGACATTTGTCCTTCCATATCACATACTCAAGTTTGTCAGTCAGTCATCAATTTATTCAGCCCCAGATTTTTTCTCTTTCCTTCTTTTATGTTCTCTCTTTGGCCCTTTGTTTCTTGCTTTAAGCCATTTCAATACTCATTAAATCAGCCTATAGGAAAGAAATCATAAAGAAAAGTGCAAAACACTTTAATCTCTGCAAATTAAACTGATTTGGGGGAGAGATTAAGGAGCTAATAGAAGGAAGGCTGAAAGTACATCAAAATGAAGATTTTATTTTCTAAATTTGCCTCATTAAAATGGAAGCACAGTTCATTAAATTCACAAAGGACCTGCCACTCTGTATGGCAGTCTCCTGCAGTTATAAAATCTCAACCTCATTGACTAAAATTCCAGCAACTGTTTGAAATACCTATCCAGGATGACCCGGGCAAAGTTGACCCAGAGTACCAAAAGAGTCCCTCTGCCAAGAAAAAGATAAAAGCTCTTATTCAACACATGCTGTATGATGTTGGCACTGACTGAGCATAGGGTGACCATCTCATCCTCATTTTTCAAGGATTATTCTGGCTTTGACAACAAACCTTCATGCTTAGGGAACTTTCTCTTTATTAAATATGGACATTTGGTCACCCCCCTGGAGATTGATCCCTCCAAAGTTACTTGTGTTTTTCCACAAGTGTTTTCCATTTGTGTTTTTCCACTTTTACCTTCAAAGCAAAACTTTACAGTATTTCTGAGAATTCAAAGAATGTTCCTTTTCTCCTGTTGCCTTGTCAGTCTAATGAATTCTTTAATAACATCTTTAGCATAAATCTCCAAACTGGACTTTCATCCCCTGATTCTGGGCTATTAGAAAACTTCTGGGCAATGTTCCTGTCTTTGTTCCAATGTTTGTGCCCCTCTCTGAATAATCCTTTCAAAGCCCAGTATTAAACTTGATTTGCTGGGAGCCCCATCTTCTCCGTGAGGGTGACATCTTCCCAAGCAGGAGAGGAAGAGGAGGGAGTGGCAGGAAGAGTCAGCTGCACAGCCCTGGTAACAGCAGCAGTCAGGCCAGTGCTGAGTCTGGCACCTTCCAGAGCTGCTAAGGAACAAAATCAAACCAAACTGTGGAGAGGTGTGAAAGCCCAACAAAAGCAGTAATCTCAAACTGAATATCTGAGTCAATCATTCCCCAAGGAGTTCTGGCCACACACAGACACGAACCCCCAGCTGTACAAGTGGATAACCAAGGTCAGCACACAAAAAGAGAAAGAGACCAAGGAACTCTCCCAGGGGACAGTTTGTTCCACAGCTGCATGAAGACAAGGCTGGGTGCGTAAGGAGGGAAAGGGAACTGCAGTAGCAAGAACAGCCTGTCCCCAACCTGTTCACAGTTAACAGGTTAACCAATTTAGAAAGCCTCCAAAATGTGTGTATACCTTAGAACACCATGTAGATGTTGTATCTAGCACAACACATATGTGATCTAAATGAAAATAAAACGTACTTCCATTTTGATCTAAATAATAATAAACTTTTCTAGAGTTCATGTAGGAAACCAGAAGAGTGTTACAGTAACTCCGCTTCCGGAAGTCATCTGTTGATTTAAGTGCACTAAGCAGCAAGTACAGAGTAGACACAAATCCCCCCTTTCACTTTTCAAAACTTCAAAGCAAAATATTAATTCTCCTATTTCTTATTTTATCTTGCTTCAAACCCTAAGCCCAAGAGAAGGAAAAACAACATAATAAACTACCTTTCATCAAGACTTCAAGCCCTGGACCCAAAATATCCCTGTGTTTTTGTGCTATAGTATTTATTAGTACTTGAAATTCAACCAAAGGAATGAAAAATTAGTCTAGGTTAGTTTCTAAACCTAAGAGTTTTCAGCACACATGCTAAATCACTTCTTGAGCAAATGACATGATGTGTTCATGCTGAGAATCCCTTTTAAATGGTTGTCTTAAAAACACTTAGCTAAAAATTTATTTTTCATTCAGTAACATTTAGAGAAAATAAATTCAAGTTAAAAATGAAGGCCTATTGTGTTAGATTTATAAAGGCAATGGCATCTCTTATTCACTGATTTATGAGGTCCTTAAGGTAAAAAGGGGGTGGGGAGGAGGGGACCGGAAAGAGGATATGGGGGGGTTGCGGGGTGAGGGGGTAATTTGTTTTACAAATAATGTGCTACTGGAAAAGCTTCAAGTGAGACCCGTGTCTTAAGTTCCGATGGAAATAGTTGCGGCTATTAAAGAGGAATACTGTATCTTGTTTTCTGTCCAAAAAATTATTTTTCTTCTAATTTTTTAAATTTACTTTTGGGGGGTGTTCCTCCCCCCTCCCCTTCCCCTTGACTCCCCCTCTGGTCACTCCATCTCTTCTTTCATTGCCAGTTATTGGGCAACTTTTAGTTCATTGGAGTCTTCTTTTTCTTTCCTGGAGCAATGTTCTTTTACCAGGTGTAGACGTGTTTCCCTGGGGCACAGCAGCCTGTGCTTAGTTTTCCAGGTCTATCTTTGTTATGGGTAGCCAGTTCATGCATGTTTGTGTCCTTTCAGTGCCTCCTCCTTCTTACTGGTCATTTGCTCTCACCCAGCTTCTGTCACGTTTTGCTTCTTCTTTGTTTTATAAAATGTCTCTGGCATTGAGACTGTTTCTCCCAGCCGATGTTCATGTAAAAAGTTTCTGAATTGGGATAAGCACTGGCAGGCGGTTGGTCTGGTTGTAGCAGGGCGGCTGTCCATCTCATTGACTTTCCTTTCTGCATGAAACGAGAGGTGCTTAACTCACACTGAAGGCCTCTCTGAACCAGAGATTCTTCCCATCTGTGGAAACCTCAGTGGTTCTGAGACATTTCTGAGAGTATTTCTGAGACATGTGTCTCTATAGTTAGTCTCACAGCCCTGTGTCCAATGGATCTGAAATGTTCTCTTGTTCTGGGCTTTTACTTCTTTCTCCTCACCTCCATCTCCATGTGTATATGCAGCTGAATTAGTAATTTAGCTGTTTCTGGTGAAAATTGACTTGGATTTGGAGAAGACCAAAGGGGGTGACCCCAACCTGCCCACTGCCTTCACCATGCCCACCACACCCCTCCCCCCCCATTGGCCCTCGTGTCCAGCAGTCTCCCACCCCCACCACCCCCATCCCCTCCACACTCCACACCCCTCCCTCCTGGTCAGGGGTGCTGCATGAGAGAGCTGAGCCTTCGGGGACTGGGCAGAAGTGTAGGCGAATACCTTTTGTTTCCAGGCCTTTATTTAAGGGGGTCTAGACCCCAAGACTGCCCATCAGTCAGAAATGTGATGGGGGGTTGGAAGGCACCTAACTCTCGCACCCCAGTCTATGCAAGAGGTCTGTGTTGTGTGTTGGAGGTCTTAGCTTCCGGGGACATAGGTGACCCAGTCCCTGAGGAGACTGGGCAGCAGCATGGACAGCCCAAAATGTTTAAAGTGCCAGGTTTAATTTTGGAGAATCTTTGGGATCAAAAGGGGAGGTTTCAAAATTAATCTCTGATAGGAATCTACATGGCATGCGAAATGCTGGAGATATTACTCAACTAAAGAAAGTGGGCACTTTAAGGTAGGTGTGGTGGCACGCAACTGTAATCCCAGTTACCTGGGAGGCTGAGGCTGGGATTACTTGTGTCTGCGGGTTCAAGACAACCCTGGGCAACATGCGAGACTGAGTCTCTTAAAAAAAAAAAAAAGTTAAAAAAAAGAAAGTGAGCACCTCAAACTTTGTATACCATCTAAACCAGAATGTCTCGGTCTCAGCGCTATTACATTTGCGATTGGCAATTCTTTGCTATGGGTGACTGCACAGTAGACCAGAGCAGCCCCTTGATCTTCTACTGACCTTGGCCCTCTAGCTGCCAGTAATGCGCCTCATTCCCCACCAATTGTGAAAACTAAAAATGTTTCCAAACAACACCAACGTTCCTTAGAAATCAGAATTGCCCCCCAGTTGAGCATCGCTGATGAAGCCAGAGAAATTTTTTTTCAAGTCATGAATCTTGAAACCTCAACCTTAGACAGCATAACAGAGAATGAGTGATGCCAAGAACACTCACAGTGGCAGGACTGCCAGCTTAGACAAGCCACTGGATAATGTGCAGGATTAACTTTACTTCTAAAAGGAGAAACAGGCTTTACCTTGCAAGAACAATGTTAGACCAAAGAAGACCAGGAAGACTAGCATCAGTGAAATATTTGGAAAACATTTTTCTTAAATGTTTTATATAAAATAAAAATCAGTCTGGAAGACAAAAATCAATGTTTTACTCAAAAACAGTCTGCAAAAATGACAGCTTCCCTTTCACAAGAAACTATATTTGTCAAGTATTTATCACGTAGCACATAAAATTTTACAAAGTTCCAAGAAGCTAGTAATCATTTGCAAAGCAATAACATTTTTGAGTATTATCCCTAAATGTGAAACCTAGCCTAGACTTCCCCGGATCCCTCATGCTGAATAGTAAAGACATACAAATATATCTCATTTAAGTGGCAACAAAATGTGCCATTATGTTCTAAACAGTTTTAAATAAGACACTTTGACATGTGGTTATATGAATGATTTTAGGTGTCTCACCTGGAAATAAGAGTTTTTATGGAAAAATACAAAGATCAGTGGAAATATTGGAATAGGAAAAGCCAAGGAGAGTCAAAAAGACATGACTTGAATTTCCGCTGCACTGGTTCTAGATACATGACTGTGACTTTGTTCTCTTGTACACCATCAAAACTGCACAAAAAATCAGGGAAAGTAGGAGCACAAGAATATCAAGATGAAGGTTCATGGGTGATAAGGTGGAGGGAGAAGACTGGGGAATGCAATAATGTAATATACACACACATATACATAAATATGTAAACAATAAAATGATTCATAAAAAAGTGATTATAAAAATAATAAAAATCTTTAGGTATACAAAATCTTTATGTGTACAATAATGCTACCTGAACTCAGGCGATTCCAACTTCCAGCCTCCCGTTCTAGGCTGGGATTAAAGGCCCGGGCCACCGCGCCCAGCCAATAATGCTACCTGAAAAGAGAGTTAAGATCAATATGTAAGATAAAGTGTACATGGTAAAAAAAAAAATAAATTAACTTCCTTGAACAACCTTTTAAAGAGAATTAGAATTTCAACCACAAGCATAGTATCTGCGTAGGCTAACTTTACTCTTTGGAATCAGAAAGAAAAAAAATTTCAAATCTTGCAAACATCAACAAAATGTCTCTAAAGTTCCACACCAACAACAATACAAAACAAAAAAAAAAATCAGTACAAAAAAGATGACACTTGATAATAAGTATGTATAATTTTAATAGAATACTAACAATAAAAGTAAATTATAAAATTGGCAGAATTTATGGAAACCGTTAAATGTATGAAAAGAAAATGATTAACCAAAACATTGTCTTATCTCTTTTATAAAGTATTTAAAGTTTACTTAGTTGATCACAGAATTCATTAGTAATTTTTTAAAAGTAGCTTGATATACCCTTATGAGTATTTTTTTAAAGAAAGAAGATTGATTAATCAATACCTTTGGTCAAAATTATCTTCCAACTATGTTTTCAATGTTTCCAAACTGAAAAGTTATTTCTGTGGTTATGGAAATGTATTTTTTATCTGGGGTGTTGATTATTAAGATGTATACATTTGGCATTACTCAACAACAGCTCATTTAAGATCTGACATTTCACTCTGAAAACTATTGAAATATGTGTGTGTGTGTGTGTATATATATATGTATATATATATATACACATACATATAAGAGTATTGTGTTTGTGGGTATATACACTTGTATATATAGTTGTATACCTGTTTGCATATATATTTTATATAGCTATGTTTAATGTTTAAGCATAGCTATAAATTTAGCTGATCTGAATTTTTTCTTCTTCAAATTGGTCTATTTTTTTAAACCAATTTTAATTGTCAAAGAAATAAGTTTAGAAAGGAAAAAAGAAAGAACTAAAGATAGAGAAAAAAGAAAGATAGTTCTAAAAAATGATGCATATATAAAAAGTAAAGACTTAAACAGCTTTAACTCCCAATACCACTGACTATATTAAAAGATACATTTTTTTACTTTCATTGTTTACTACTGTTGTGTTTTCAATCACAGAAACATTTACGTTCAAAATTACACTAATAGAAGTTCTTACATTTTTTTGATAATTTTTTTCATTTTTAAAAAATTTTTTAGTCCTACATTTTTAAGAGTAAAATTAAAAAGTCTTCAAGTCAGGGTGGCGAACTGCAAATATGCACAGAATTTGGAATACAATTCCAGATAACCTATACATGAGTTAAAAACTTTTCAACTCAAAGTTACCAAATACTCAAAGACCTGTCATGTCTGTAGGACAGTAAGAGAGACACAGGTATTGTCCTCAGAGTCAAGATGGGAGATTTCATAGCAGATGTTGTCAAACAGATAAATGTAGTAAAAACAAACATTAGCAATGAAATCTGGTAACACAGAATATATGCACTGGAAACTGAACTATAAGTGCAAACTTTTTAAAAAATTGACAAAAACATAAGAAAAAATAAAATGAAATTCTAACTACCAAATAACCAAATCAGTTTTTAAAAAATAAATTAAAATAAGAAGTAAATGATTGAGACATCAGTGATACTTAAAATGTAAACCTTAGCTCACATTGGTGTATTTCTTTTGAGAATTTTTTTTAAATCAAACTTAAATTTTTAAATGGAAAACTTTAAATTTTAGACACAAAAGGCCAAAATTGAAAAGACCACTATTTGGCTGCTTGAAAACAGTCCTTTGTGATCCTTTTCCAGTCACGCAACAGCCTCATTACCTCCTACCCCCCAATCAAACCACAGTACCAAAACACTGAACTCTTTCTAATGCCTCACTTTTTTAAATGAATGGTCACAGAGTGCCAGATATTTAAAGAAAACAAAAAGAGACCAAGACAAATTCTGAGAAAAATAATTTTCAACATCATTATTATGTAAAGGTAAATAAGTGATTTTCAGATATACAAAGTATCAGAAATTGCACCATCTCCTTGGAAGCTACTGAAAAATGTGCTCCTCTAAAATGATAGCATAGGCCAAGAATAAGGAAGATTCAACACAGTAGAGAGAAAATCCCTTGAGAAGGAATTCTAAAGAAAGCATCAAGATGAATTCTAGTAAACAGGGGTATAACAGGTTCAGAAAGCAACTTCCTGAACAGAAAAAAGGAAGATAAAAGGTTTCTCTAGGAAAAAATGGAACTTACAGAATACTTTACAGATTTTACCAAGTGGAAAACTAAATTGAGAGTCACTGCAGAAAAGAATCATCCATAGATGTGAAAAATAAATGAAAACAGCATTAAAAATGCTAAAAAATTGTTAACTCTAAGAAAACTTAGAAATTGGATAAGAAATACAATTATAGGACAAACTATATAAAACATGTGGCTTATGTTTTAGCAGGTTTAAATTTTATGTATTTACTATACTATCTATAACTATACTATATAATAAACCATACTACATATAACAAAGTTTATAAATGCAATCCATATAACTAAGATATATAATAGTATAAACTACATATAGATTATATAAGCAAATTATATGTAATTTATAAAGTATAACTCTAACAGCTCTATTAAGTCAATTAATATGGAGTCAACCAAAAAAATGTGCTGCTTCTGCTATTTTTGAGGGAATGGAATGGAGAAAGCCAAAATAAATGTCTAAAAATGTTGACTCAAACAATAACAGTATATACATAATATTTTGTTATGAGATATAAACACTATATCAAATCGCTGAAGATTGTTGAAAATGGTACCTGTGGGGTGTGGGGGCAGCCAGAGCATGAGACATAAGGTAGAGCAGAGGGATTAAAAGAATACTGAGCTTTGTTTGAGCCTCTTAGCATTATTTGACTTTTTAAACTGTATGCTCATATTACTTTGATGTAAAAAAAAAAAAGAAACAAAGCACTTTTTTATAAAAGGAAAGTAAGAAGGGGGAGAGTAAAGAGTGAAGTTATTCCCCCTAAAATAGATTTATGTATGTGCTATAGTTTATAAAAATATTTGTGTAACCATAACTCTAGAGCCTGCAACTTTAGAAGAGAACTGTTTCTGACTTTTCAGTTTGTAAAATCTATCCTTAAAGTTGAGGTATTCAAGTTCAAGTGCAATCTAAGTGGTCATGAATCGGAAAGCATTGCTTGATGGTAAGTAGGAAGGAACCCTGGCCTGCCAGGCATTGTTTATAATCACTTCTTTGCAACCTACTCTTTTGTTTCAAGGGGGTCTGAGCTTATTTTCCCAGAAGGTTTGAGGACCTTACCCAGATTTCCTGCTGCTTTTAAAATTCTCACATTGCTGTAACATAGTAGATCATTTAAACACTTAATTACAGGCACAGAAGGCTTTGAATAAAGCTATTTGAGGGAAGGGGATGGGAAGATAGAAATAAGTGTCTTATTCATGGGATACAAAAAGAAAATTTCTCATTCATAAAATAATATCACTGTAAGCATTCCAAAGGATAAACATGCACGCTCCTACCAAGTAATCCAGGAGCAAAACAAACTCTGTTACATAACTTTAATATTACCTTTCTTAATCTTTGAGTAATTTACATGGAAAAAAGAAAGTTGTTTTCCAGGCCACTCCACAGACAAATAGTTTCCCAGCAGAAAGAGAAAGCAAATAGCCCTAAGCATGTGATGGACTTGGAAAGCAATGAATCTTAACAAATTTGCAGTTGAATTATTGAACTGTTAAGACTGCAGAGTTAAACAGAAAGATTTGGATGACTAGATGGGGTTTTGTTACCTTTGTTTCTTAGCTAATTTTGTTTGTTGCAGTTGCTTGTTGCCATGAGCACTAAAAGTTATGATACTGCAATTCACGCTGAATATTTTTATTTGGAAAATAAGGATTTACTTACGTAATTGAGGTTCATCAACCACATGAACTGAGAGTGGGAGGTTTATTCACACACATAGATTTATTTGCTAAAAGACCAATTTGTTTATTTTTAGATGAACTATAAAATGGTGACTCTTCAGTTCAGAGAAGCTTTTCACTGATTCACTCAATAAATATGTGTTGAGTATTCTGCTATTCTGTGTTGAGCGCTTTAGGCTCTGTACTAGGTGCTGCAAAAGCAACAAGATAAAAACAGAATTTATAATCATTGGGTTAGACAATTAAGCAACTACTAAGGAAAATGAATATGATTATTTAAGTGCTTGGAATACAAATAGTAGTGCTCAACATATCTTCAGACTGAGGGGAGGCTTTGGTGGGGAGAGGGGAGAGACTTGATCAGGAAAGTGTCCTCAGAGAAGTGACATTCAGTAGAACTTGAGGGCTAACTAGAAGCTACAGAAAGACAGAAGCCACAGAAAGACAGGAGTCACAGAAAGTAACAAGGAGGCCACCGTAAACTGCAGGGCGAGATGACAGTCATCTGGACTTAGGTAATGCCAGTAGTGTTAGAGGAAAAGACACTGGTCCGAAAGCAATGAAGGCGGCAGACTTGGTAGAATTTCATGACTTAGTCAATGTCAGAGATGAGGAAGCACAGGCAGTGGAACACCTTCCAATTTCTGGCATGGAAAAATGGTGCATGGTGGGTGTTTGTTATTCACTGAATGAAGAACACAGGAGCAACAGGGTGAGGAGAGAGATTATGAGCCCACTTTGGAATGTGCTGAATTTGTATGCAAGGCAGACATTCAGATGGAGATTTCTAGCAGGCCTCCAGTGCCAGCTTGTTAACTTAAATTTACCACATACCTAATAGAACTTTTAGAACTTCATCCAAATTTTCTCTAACTTCCCTTTAGCCAGTTCTTGCTTTCCTGGGTCCCCAACTTGTCTTGAAATCAGACTACCTCCAGTGGGATATTAGGACTAATAATGAGGTTTATAAAACCTTGAATCTGAAATTAAAGCATAAAATAGGATTAAGCAAAACTGACTATTCTTAACAGCCTAAAATCTGGATTATTTCATGCTGCCTATTAGTACCGAGTTGAGGCTCGATTGGCTCTTTGCTGTCATAAAGGAAAGAGTACCAACACACCCCTAGTTCAAGGTTCTTCTCATTGATTATAAATTTTGTGGATTTTGGCAATTTGTTCAAACTCTCTTATATTTCTTATCTGCAAAGTGGGCATGATTATAACTAGCAGTTTTCGTCTTAATGTTCTAAACATCTTTCAACAGTCTCCCTAGGTTCTACTGTTAACAGTTAGTACTTGATGAGTGAATTTTAAACCAGAGACTGCATTCTTTTGAGTTAATATCTTCCCTCCCATTCTCTGGACTATAAAAGAATCTTACATATGAAATAATATGTAAGAAAATGTCATAGATTATTTTTTAATGGGTACAGAGCTTCAGGGTTGTAAAATGAAGATTATAGAAATGGTAGTGACAGTGGATTAATAACAATGTACTTAATGCTGCCAAGCTAAACACTGAAGAATGGTCATTTTATCTTTGTTTCTCACAATTCTTTTAATTATTAAAAAAGAAAGTACTTTGCAGATTATAAAGTGCCAAACATGCACAAACTTTTAATGTTTTTTAATTCCTTTTAATTTCTAAATTAGCAGTTTCCCCAAAAAGAAGATTTTAAGTGACTTATTTTTAATCCTTCTCTGAATGTCTAGATAAATGATGGGAAAGGGGGAAGTTTAGCATAAAGTGGCAGTATCTGCACTTCAGTAGCATCATCAGCAGAAGAGTGATGAGGAAGAAGGTGTGGGTACTGATTGGTTCTCATGAGATCATCTTGAAGGTTCCAGGTCTGACTGAAATACCTTCTCTGCCCACCCTCTGTGTTGTCCAATGGGACCAGAACATGCTTCCAGGAGTCAAAGCCATCTTCCGAAAAGAAAGATCAAAGCTAAAGCTCAAAAGATGACATCAGTGTACACCCTTGGTGTGCATTTTCTCATTTGTATCTTTTGCTCTTAGGTCTGAGGCTGAGTACTCTGCCAATGACTACGAGTACCGCATGAAAGTGATTCCTATCAGTATCACAGTTCCTACCCTTGCCTCAACTAAGATGAGTCCTGATGTCATTCATCATACTATTGTATTCCCAATATTGTCTTTCCTCTCTTTCAAAAGTATTTTTTCTTACAGAAAAGAACAAATTTACTATAGAAAGTTCACAAATATAAAATTCAAATTTTTTAAGTATTAGAAATGACTCAGCAGCTCTAAAAAAAAAATTGCCCTCTATTTCTCTAGAGAATAAAAAGGTGAAGTTCAAACATGGTGAATTAAGTACCGAAATTTCCTTTGATGCTTTATTATCTAGCACTCTGGTTATATTCCTACCCGAGAAGGGAAAGATAGAAAATAATCTATAAGGAATATGAAAAGAGGATAACAATCTTTAATTTAAACATCAGTTGTAAATTACATAGTTACAAATTGGAAAACTACTTCTTAGAATGTATTAAACTTTCTATTTTACTGGTGATACAAATAGACAACAGCCATTCATACTTCTTAGATGACTGTTTTGTATTTGTTAGCCAACACACTGGTGCTGGGAAGAAACAAAGAAGTATTTCTGAAGGCAACAAATCACCTGACTTCAATAAACCTTCTCTTCTGGGCCTTCAACAGAACATACAAAAGAATTAGGGAATAATAAGTGTGTAAAGCAATATAATTTAATTAGTTTATGTAACTCATTCTTTGATACAGGATTTCTTAAATAGTGCAGTTTCTTTTCTTTTTTTTCCTTAATTCATTCAACAAATATCTGGCTACCATTTCTATATACAGTTTTAAAAAGAGTCAGTGAAATGAGGTTACAGATTGGCAAAGTCAAATAATGCAAGAAGTTGCAGGAGTCTGGATTTCATTCTAGGTCCAAGTCACCAAAAGCCAACTGGAAGAGGAGGAGATCATGACCTAATTCCCGTTTTAGAAATACCACATCAGTTGCTAGATAAAGAATAGGATCTTACACCAGTAAGAATGGTCCATATAAATAAAAAAGACATCAATAAGTGTTAGCACAGATGTGGAGAAAAAGAAACTCTCTTACACTGCTGGTGGGAATACAAACTGGATCAGCCACTATGGAAGACTGTGTGGAGGGCCCTTAAACAATTGAAAGTGGACTTACCATTCGACCCAGCAATCCCACTACTAGGAATCTACCCAGAGGACATGAAAACACTAATCCAAAATGACACCTGTACACACATGTTTATTGCAGCTCTGTTTACAATTGCCAAGATTTGAAAAACAAACCAATTGCCCCCAAACAGATGATTGGCTAAAAAAATGTGATACATATACACGATGGACTACTACGCATCAATCAAGGAAGACAAACACATGTCATAACAACATGGATGGAACTAGAAAGACTCATATTAGCAGAAATAAGCCAAAAAGAAAAAGAGAAATACAGGATGGTCTCACTTATGTGATGGATATAGGGAAAAACAAACAAATGAATAAGAAAAAATAAAAACAACCAATGGGACTGAACAATATAGCAAGAGAGGAGGAGGGGGAAGAAGGCAAGGGAGGTGAAAGGCACAAAAGATTAGGATGGTTAACAGGTGTTAGCAAAGTGGGAAAGCCCTGGGGTACACAATCATGCAATAATGTAATATAAATATAAACACATATATATGCAAATTTAAAAAGTTTTAAATTAAATAAAAAAAACATTACAGAGATAGTTGACATTCTCTGTAGATATCTGTTCTATCTTATTCCCCATTATACATTATACATTCCCAGAAATAATAATCAGAACACTGGATTTGATGTTTGCCTTTCCAGTGGTATTTGAAACTTTTAAATCACACATCAGTAAATAATATATTATTTTGCATGGTTATAATTTCATAATTGTGGTATTGTAATATATATACCTATCTATGTAACTTGCTTTCCCACAAAAAATTTTTTTTTAATTATTTTTTAAAAATCTCCTACCTAGGATATTGGAGAACATACCCATTTGTTACTTCTATTATTGTATCCAAATTTCAAGTGTCTTTTGGACCCCTTCAATTCAAAACTTCTTGTCACATAAGCTGTATTGGTTTTCTGTTGCTTCCATAAACAAATCACCACAAACTTAATGGTTTTAAATAACAAATTTATTCTTTCAGAGTGCTGGAGACCCAAACCCCCAAATCAAGGTGCCAACAAGGGTTAGTTACTGGAGGTTCTGAGGGATAATCCTATCTATGACTCTCTTAGCTTTATGGCTACTGGCAACCCCTGGCTTGTAGACACATCACTTAAATCTCTGTCATCTTTGTTTCTTTCCCTCTCTTCATTAATGCAGTGTACTTGTCATTGGATTTATTTTTTTAAGCCTGTCATTTTATTTTATTAATTTTTTTCACTTTTGATTTTTCAATTATATTTATTGGAATAATAGTTTGCAACACTGTATATGTTTAGGGGTATAGGTATGAACCCCTACAAATGCAAGCTATCATATCTCTTCCATCACCAAAATCCTAGTAACTTTTTATCATAGTCCATTACACTTCCTCTCCTCTTTGCTCCTGCCTCCTTACCATCCCCCTCTGGTATCTGCATTTCTGTGGTCAGATTTCAAGGAAATGTTTTGCTTTGGTTTAGTTTAGTCATTCTATTATTTCTTTATATTTCACATGAGTAAAATTATCTGGTATTTATCTTTCTAGTACAATCCCCTCCAGTTTTCACATATGGCAAGATTTCTTTTTTATATAGCTGAGTAGTATTTCCATTTTGGATATACACCACATCTTCTAAAGAAGATGAATAAATAAATAAGTGAATAATTCACTCATTTGTGACTGAGAACTTGGATTTTTTCCCATGGCTTGATTACGACAAGTAGTACTGCAATGAATATAGAAGTGCATATATCCCCTCAAAATAAGATTTTGTATTTTCCAGCTAGATACTTATGAGAAGAATTACTAGATCATATGGTAGATGTACTTTTATTGCTTTAAGAAACAATATTATTTTCCAGAAGGACTGGACCAATTTACATTCCCACCAACAGTTCTTGTTTCAGATAGATTAGATGGATGGATGGATGGACGGACGGACGGACGGACGGACGGGCGGGTGGGTGGGTAGGTGGGTGGGTAGATGGATGGATGGATGGATATTATCACTAAAGTGGCAACTTATTGGATTTTATTTGTATTCCCCTGATAGTATGTGATGATGAGCATTTTTTCATATGCCTTTCTCCCATCTGTATGTCACTGGACTTAGAGCTCATCCTTAACTACATCTACAAAGATTTTTTTTCCAAATAAGTTCACAAGTTCTAGGTGAACTAGGTGAACATAGCTTTTGAGAGGATCAGAATTCAATCCATTACAAAGAATAAAGTAAGTTTTCTTTTTATCTGCATTTAAGTGAAATAGAAAGTGATTTGATCTAACTCAATATGGCCAGAATAGATTTCTGTGGGGAAGAGGGCAAAGCCATTTCGTTTTGCTTTGTTTTAGCATGAGATCACAATTCTGAATTTTTTCCCTGATTATAAAAAGTAATAAGAGAAAGTAGACGTTTAATTATTTAATTCTGATAAATTAATATCAGATCCCTTGGAGAGGCTGTACCCAAGTTAAGGGAAACGGGTTTAAGCAAGAGAGTGAGTAGATGGAGGTCTACTCAAGGAGGTCTTACCAAGTGTTCTAGGTACCAGGTTCTTTGGGGCCTGTCAGTTGTATTGGCTCTATACTACATTGATTCTTCTGTCCACACCTCTAACCTGAAGCTTGAGTTCTTCTCTAGATGCTTAAATACCCAACAATCAGACGAGATCAGGCGCGTTCAGGGTGGTATGGCCGTAGATTAAATACCGAACAATCAAATATGAATGTTGACCTCTTCTTAACCTCTTCAATTCCAGGGCTGTATACTGAGCTACACTCCCCCTGAGATGAAGACACCGTAACACCTGATCCTTTCCCAATGGCAATCTTCAACCCCTATCTCTTCTTTTTCATGTATAGATGCAGCAGATTGTCCCAAATTCAATAAATGTTTGTGTATTGTCCAGAATCCCTTCCTTTACACACTCTCTGGTGATCTGATGTAGAAGAAACAGCCAACCTTGGCTGACAGCTTGGGCTACATTACAAGGCACATGAGGCAGGAAGAAGCACTGCCAAGACTTCATTTCTGTTTTTTGCTGGTCTCTACTGTGGTTTCCAATGAAAAGAGCCGTTTTAAGAAGGTAAAGTTGGCAGAGTCACACTGCACTGTATCAATGGGCTACTTTCAGCTTTGAGGAGCACAACTTTTTTTTTTCCCTTGGAGTACAGTCCTCTGGAAGGTTAGAATTCATTTCTGGCATAATACTTCACTAGAATCAATTGTGCATGCTTAAAATTGTGCTTTGAATGTTATTCTAAGTACCTATTTTAGAATTTTAATAAACTACTCTCCAGCATGATGTAATGCTGATTAATGACACTTCTTTGGTAACCAAGAGCTCTGTTCTGCCTTGTATCTCAAGGTTCACCTTGTTCAGAGGCATCCCATTAATTATTGTTATACCATAGTCTGTCCTATCATATGGCTTAATTACCGTTTCTATTACTCATTCATTTATTCTAATAATCCCCAAAGAACAAATTCTTCAAACCCTAAGGTTCTGAAGCAACAGTTTTCTTGGTCTCGTCAGAACTCTCTCGTCAGCCCTACAAGCAGATTATTCAAAAAAGAATGGAAGAACCCTAAGCCTCTTAAACTCAAGAAAATCTACTTTTAACACATATTGTCTACACAAGAGAATCTCATCTCTTTGCAGAACCAAAACCTTACCCACTTTTCAAGTCACAGTTGAATCCCTGCATCCTCCATGAGTTCCTCCAGAGGTTAGCTTACTCAATAGTCAATCTACAGCACTCAATTTTGTTATTTTATACATTTCTTTGTGGTTTTGAGCATGAATCCTAGTTAAATTTAAACTATGAATTTCCTTAGGACAAGCTTCATTGTAGGTACTCTTCAATAATAATAAATTAGAACTGTAAGTAATAGTAGTAATAACCATTACAATCTACTAAGTATTAGAGTCAGTGGTTTGCCTTGATAAACTCAATAAATTATATCAACAATCTTTGATAGAAGAATTTCATTGGCATTTTCACTTCTCAAAGGTGAAACTGTCCTTATTCACATAATGGGCAAAACAGGTAAACAAACTCAGGCATCTAAGTCCAATTCCCAAGGGCTAGGCCACTATGCACCAAAACTTCTTCTAACAGCCTTCACTGAGTATGACAGTGTGCTAAACACACTCTTAATTAAGTAATTGTCTAATGTGAATGAAAATACCTACTCTCCGGGAAGGAAAGAAGAAGTGTGGGTCTAGATAATAAGAATAAGAGAGGAAAATGTATACCTGAAAGATTAAAAAATGATTTTTAAAAAATGATTAAAAAATGTATTTGGAGTGGGAGAAAGTATTTAAGAGATTGGGTGTACAGAATTCTACATTTACAGAAGGTATTTCCATATAAAAATATTAGCATTATACTAATAAAGAAAACTTCATAAAATTTGATTAAAAATTAACTAAATGTTGAAATTTAATAGGGCATGGGAAAGTCATAATATAGTTTCATAATATCAGACTTTGTTCTAGGGAATATAACAGTGACTAGAAAAATTGAAGTTACTAACCAATTCTTCACTGATTTGATGTCAATCCCTTATCATTTTCCCTCACATAGTCAATAGGAACTGAACTTGCTGTCTCCCCTCATGGAAAACAGTGCAGCTGTTCTGTTCTGTCCTACCAAAAACTGTGCTGGAATGATAGAGGGTGCTACCCCTCCCCCCCACTGTCTCCTGTTTAAGATTGTAGATTTAAAGGAAGGTATGCTAAAATGTGAGAATGGTCTTATTTGGAATTTCCCTTCAGGGAGATGCAGGGGGGAGGAAGAAGTGAAATGGTTCAGGTGTGGTTCCTGGAAGGTGGGAAATCAGGATATATAAAGGGTGTGGAGACAAAGAGATTCCAATCAGATAGAGATACAATGAAGGAAAGATTGAAAGTGGCCATTTTGTAGAGTAAAGATGTGAGCCATGTGGACTTGGCCATGTGGCCAACGGCCTGGGGGCCTGCAGCCTTTGGCTGGCCCAGGCTAGCAGCATGTGTGCTAAATGCAGTTAAGGAGTTTGCAGATTTGAACTCCATGTTGGAGTTTGTTTTGCTGAGTTTGACTGTGTCTTCAAGAGGCTGTGTAAAAGTTAGGCCTGAAAAGAAAGTGAACTTTGCTGGTCCGGCACCATGGAGTTCCTGCTATCTGGAAGACAAGGAGAAGACAGAGTGGAAGACAAGGAGGAGCAAGCCAAGGCAGCAGCCAAAGGAACACGTCTTCAAGCATCTGGAGATGAACTCTGACTGGCTGATTTTGGTGAGATGATCAGGACTGAGAGACTGAGGATTTCTGGGCAGTCTGGGGAAAGGACTAATTTATTTCTAACAAAGTGATTTTCTTTTGTAGTTATTAGGATAATTAGAAAATCACTTT